>APFE031119682.1:67644-141779 GCA_000404065.3 Pinus taeda | reverse complement strand
CTGTAGTCAGAGAGGGCTCTCTCTATTAGGTTTGTCACTGCTTTCAGTGAGGGTTTTAGGCTAGTTATAAGATGAGTTTTTTGGTTGTTTTTGTGTGTTTGGTTGGGGGATGCTTCTGATTTCTTTAAAGTATATCAGCTGGTGAAGTTAATCCATTGGGAAATGGGGTCTGGGACAGTTTTCTCTTGAGGTCTTGATCTTGGTGAAGGGAAAAGCTATAGGGCCTGTGTGCATTCCATGAAACAAACTGTAAATGATGAGAGTGAGGTGAGAACAATCAGCAAAGAGCAATTAAGAATTCTTTACTTAAACTGTATATTGTGAGTGAAGCTTGTTATCTAGGAGCAATTACTTGAATTCCTAAAATAACGATGCATTGTGATGATGAAGTATTAAAGGTAGCAGTTAAGAATTACGCTTTAAATACCGTATCAAAAGAAAACACATAAGATAGATTTGATTGAGCTCAGGGTAGTCAATGACTAAGTCCTGAGACTATTCTTTTTCCTTACTATCTAGAGTTTCAAACGTATAGAAAACATGAGAGACATATGGAATAACAGGAAACACAGGTGAAATAAAGAGCCATGAGAAAACTTATTGAGCCATGTAATGAACAGGAATCCTGCAACTTTGAGCCACACACCATCAAGAGATCAAGAGACAACACATCTTTGAAGAAATCCCACTATCTTTTGTATTAACTGTCTGAGAATGTTACAATATCAGAATAACAGAGAAGATATCAGGAGGATTTCTTACATCCGGAGTCCAACCCCCCCTAATCAAAATGAGGGGGAATATATAGAAGTTTGTTACAAAATATCTCAGGTATGAGTCATCTGAGCGGAAAAAATATCCCTTACACTTGTACAGAGAGAGTAGATGAGAAGTTATTACAATCTTTAATGAGCTATAAAAGCTATTAACTGCTGTCAGAGCAATTTTGACATCTGGAGCTTTATGGAGTTGGTTGAAGTTGGCTGAATGCTTTGAAGTAACTGCTGAGTGGCATGTTTGTGCAGCTGTGGGCTGTGTGTCCTTTTGTTTAGCTGTTTTGGTCCTTCTGCTGAATTTGCCTTTAAGTGCCTTAAATGTTTGCTTTATCCTCATGCTGTCCTGTATCTTCCATCCTTCTCAAACATTTCATTTAGTCTTGATCCTTCCGTACAAAAACTTATACAAACCATGAATTCCATTACGGGAACAAGCCTTTGTCTGCATGCTGAATTTCACATAAGTGTCTTGAGCAGAGTCATCTTGAGGGATGAGGAAAATATCCATCTTCATTTCCATGTTATCCTTAACAACTGATTTCTGATCTAAGTCACCTGGGCTCTTACTCATATTATCTGCTTTAAAAGTATGTGGCCTTATAACTGTATTTGACCTGGGCTCCTGGTGACCGAATGACTGAAGCTAACGTGGCAGAATTCTGACCATGGATTGCCACCAGTCTTCCTTGGGCATCTGATGTCTCCTGATTTTTATTAAAGTTTCATCAGCCTCTGTGTATTTGAAGAAATTGGGAGGAGTCTCAAAAAGGTGATTGACTTCATTTTCAATGAAGAATAGGCCTCCCAATTTGTCATACAAATTTTGTCCTGAAGGAGGCCCTGTTTGTTCAGATGAACTGCTAGATGCAGTGATCTGATTCTCCATGTATGTCACCATTCTGTTGGCAAATTGATTTAGGGAAATCAGTTTTCCTTGACTATTCAACAGACTGGGCAGGCCTCTTGCTTGTAGCTCTACTAGTTTGGCCCTGAACTCCTCCACATCTTTTGTTATATCAAAACATTTCCTCTCCACTGCCTGCACATAGCTTCTAAGTGTGAGTACCTTTTTGGCAAGGAGGACTGCTTCTATCCTATTCGGAATGCCCATGGCCGCCAACTCCTCCTCCTCATGTCTGTTTAGGTAATCTACCATTCTATTGGCCTGATCTGGCCTGTTTCCTAACACAGCTTTAGCCCTATCAATCTCTACCCGAGCTTGGCTTAGTAGTTCCATCTGTTGATGGATGGTCTTTATGGACTTCCACTGCTGGGTGATAGACTTGCTTATTTTGGCCCATAGAATTCTCCTTATTTCGGCCAGGGCTGTTTCTAGGTTTAGCTCCTTTTCCAAGGCCTTTATCCTGTCTCTCAGGGTTTTTATTTCTCTGCCCTGCTCGGCCACTGTCATCTTAGATTTATCATATTTTGACTCCAGCTCTGCCAATTTCTCCTTGGCTTTCTTTATCTCATCAGCTTGGAGTTCCATTTGCTTGACAGCCTTGGTTATATCTTCGATGGATGGGCTGTCCTGTTGGCCTGTTGCTTTTCCTGCTGCCTCTGTTGTGGGAGCCCCTATTGCTGCTGATGTTGCTGCTGTTGCTGCTGTTGTTGAAGTTGTTGGAGGGGCTTGGGATGTGGATTCTCCCTGTTTGTCTTGTAATGCTCCTTCCAATTCCTTCTCCAACTCCCCTATCCTCTGATCCTGTTGTAATAGGAGGTCTAGCTGATCCTCCATCTTTTTCTGCTCTTGAAGCTCGGCCGTCTGAGGATGTTCAGTTGGTGGCAGCTTTAATCTCTTCTTTAGTGCCTTGAGGTCATCATCCTTTTTCTTCATGAGGGCTTTGACTCCTGTTGGGTCATTAGGATCATGTCCTAAGTCAACAATAATGTCCTCGAGTGTCTTTATTCTATTGTCCTTGGCTTTGGAGGACATCCTTTCCACATCTAGTTGAGTGTTGGTATTTTTGAATGATTCCTTCAACTCATAGGCCAATGTGGCCTTTTCCACTAGGGTGGCATATACCATTTCTCCAGCCTGCTTGTGGAGTTCAATTTGGTCCATTGGATGTATGTTTCTAGCCAGGACCTCCACCCTTGTCTTGATAAAATCTGCAGCACTTTTAGGCTGCGGTCCCTTGGGTTTGAAGTGGCTGAAGATCATCTTATCTTCTTGGATGTCATAGACTGACATCAGCCTTTCTTGCATGGCCGGTGTAGCATCTATGAACTGCTTGTACACCTCTTGCCTTAGAAGCTCATTTTGGGCCTTTGTTTCTTTAAAAGAAGCCTTGGTGCTCTTTGGCTTCTTGCTTTGCTGGGACTGGGAGGCCACCTCCAAGCTGACTTGTAAGTTTTTCTCCTGCTGAAAGGAGCTTGTTCCTGTTTGCTGGCTGCTCTCCTTGTATTTTTCAATATTTAAGACATCATCAGTGATGTCTTCTACTTCAGGGGAATCTGCCCTTTGCCTTTTGGCCTTTGGCTGGTCTGAAGGTCCACTGAGAGGAGTGGACTCTTCTCTGTGTATTTTAACTCCCCTTTCTTCATGCGCCGGGGTCTGTAAGACTGGGGCACTTGACTGCTGCGTTTGAGGTGGAGGAGTTTGTAATGCAGGGGTCTCTGGCAGCCCATTCCGTGGCTTTTCCACTTGTTTCTGCTGCTGGCCTGTCTACTGTTCTGTCTCCATCTGAGCCTCCTGCCTGTTTCCTGAGCCTCCTGCTCTGTTTCCTTCTCCTTCTACTGCTCAGCCTGCTGTTGAGACTGTTGCTCAGATTGCTGTTCCTTTATCAGCTCATCCTCTGCTCCTAATATGCTTTGCCTTTATCCATGGCTGATGCTAATGTAGTAGGTGCTTGAGGTGCAGTCTTTGTTGCTGAGGTCCCTTGTCCTACTGAGTAAGGAAATATGAAGGGTACCTGCTGCACATAATCTAGGTCAATAGTTTTTTCAAGCTCCTTGACATTCTTAAGCATTCTCTCTTCCTCAGTTAAACTCTCAGCTAGAGTATCTGGTTGCCATTCTTGCAAATTGGCATATTGTTCTATATGAGGGTATTGGCAATGCTTAATGGCTAGGAGCCTATACTTAGTTCTCCTAGCCGAGATGACTCCTTGAGGGTCATAAGGGACCCACCGAAAACTGTAAGACAGCTTGTATTTGTCCTTTAGGATCAAATCTGCGTCCTCCCATCCTTCTTTCCTATTCATGATAAAAGGGCCCATTTCATTTTTGAAGCTGAGGTGAGCATTTTTCTTGGAGCCATGGAAGTGGGTGAGGTCTGATTGAATCAATTGTCTGTAGTATTCCAGTGCAAATAACCTCATTGGCACATATCTTGGGAGCCTATACGGGCAGACCTCACATCCATAGATCCTGAAGACTGTGTGATGTTCATATAGGTACCAGTCACCTATTTTGTTTTTCTTGGAAAGCTGCAGAGCTTTCTTTATCTCACTGGATATTCTGGGAGGTGGGGACTTCATCAACATGCAGCAGACTGGGTAGACAAACTGGTCAACAAATTCACAAAAGGTATAGGGTGAATTTGTGACTTTGTGATAGACTGAGGTCCAGAAGATAACAGATCTTCTTTCCCCTGTATGACCCAGCCTTCTGAGGTAGCATGGGAAGGCTTCAGAGTGATAATACATGAACATGTGGTAGAGGTAGCCTGAATATCTGAAGACCCCCTGTCTGTCCACTTTGGTTAACTGATCATGGATCCTGTTGGCTATGAATTTGGCAAAATTGTACTTTTGGGTAGGGGGTTGATATGGGCTGTAAACAGACAGCATTGCTAGCATGGCTCTGTCTACATGCTCACTGTTTTGGTACCCCAATACATAGGCTATCATGTCAATTAACAGCCTGCCTACATCATTGAATTGATCATTTAGGTAGGGAGGAGGCTCTGTGGTCTGGCACTCAGGCTTCATGAAGTTCCTGATGATCTTTTGTAGTTCCTCATCAGTCAATTTGTCACCAGCATCCATCAAATGATTCATGGAGAATGGGATCAGCAACTCTGTCTGATCAAAGTGTAACATCTTGTTTATGGTGTCAGCATTGATTTGGAATAGGATCCTCCCTGATGAGGTGCTGATAGCTCTATGTTCGGCATTATAGTGTTCTGCACAGAGGCGAACGATTTCGGGGAACACATTCACAGCTGGGAGACAGTAATAGGGCAGGTTGGACTCCCAGACCCCATATGTACCATGCCCATCCTTGTGGTCTTCCCTTAGTCTACTGAAGGTCTGCAAAAAGTCCCTGCTCCCTTCAAAGTCTCCAATGAGACCATCTTTGTCTACTAATGTCAGGGCTTCCAGCTCTTTGTTTGTTTGACTCTGTGAGGCCACACTAATGGATGAAGTTGCAGGAGACGCCATGATAGAAGCTGGTTTGTGGAGAAAGGGGCAGAGATTCAATCAGAGCTTAGAGAGTTTTTGGCAGCCCCTCAACTATTAATACAGTGAGGTGTACCTTTGCAGAAGGTAATGCAGGCTGGATTATCTGTTTTTCTGTGGAATTCACAGGGTGTGAATTGTTACTAAGAAGTTTGCAGGGTTTATTCAGGTTTCTCTGGTATAACAGCAAGTGGACTGTACTTGGCAAAAGGGAACAATGCCTAGTACCTCGGGAAGGATTTCGGGGTTTTTAGCCCGCGAAACGAGCACTCGTTTGCCGAATTATGGTTTTAGGGTGGTGAGGGTTGCTTGGCTAGCTTTGTGTGATAGACAGGACTGTATTTGAAGGTTTTTAATGGTGCCAAATGGTGAATTTTACAGTGAATTTACAATGCATGGGCGAAGTGGGGAAACCGGCTAAATACCTGGACTAACCAGCTTGGACACTTGCGAGCTGGACTGTGGAGGCTTGGCACCATGAATTCTGGACTTTCAACGGTCGGAATCTTCAAATTTGCCGTCTAGATCAATTTTCGCGGCAGCTGGTTGTTTAACGACTCCTTCTCTTAATCGCATGAAAATGACTAAAAACGGCTTATTAGGCCGGTTATAACGTTGAATTTTGCAAAATAACGCGATTGGCGCTTTTCCGCCAATGACGTCATGGTGGGCCCACCGTACAGTGATGACGTGGCACTGACGTAAGGGCCAGGGTGGCGGGACACGATGGCGGGCGGATGCGGTGGCAAGACTGCGTGCAGGTTGACGGGGCGCGGGGGCGGACGGAAGTGAGGTGACGTCAGGGTGACGTTGGAGCGACGTGGGAGGGAGAGCAGTAAGTGGAGTGGTGGTAAGCGAGTTCCCCGCACCACTTTTGGAGCAAAGGCGGTAACAGGGAGAGAGCTCCGAACAACCTCAGCGCCCGCCACGCGTCCTCGTACGGGCCCAAAACCGCTCTCCCCGGACGTTAACGGTCGGCAGATCGGGGCGCAAGATCGACCGCCCACCCTTGGATTTTGACTGGCGGAGATCGGACGGCTGGCGGGTCCTCCGACGGGTCGTGCATGTTTGGAAGGGGCCCGCCGGGCAATTAAAATATTCATTTAAATAATATGGCCGGGAACTTTAGAATTTGTGGGTTTTTTGCGGGTTTGCATAAGGTTCGGGCACAAATCTTTCATGAAGGCGCAAACTATAGGAAAAGGGTCGAATGGGTTTTATGTAATATGAAAAGGTAGATAACCCCTGACCTTAGGATAAAGAGGGGGGAGGGTGATTTTACAATGTTTTCCGCCCCTTTAAGTAATTTTATGGGTTTTCAAAGGTTTTTCAAGGTAAAATGGGACTTCTAGGTAGGGAAACTGGTTTGAGGGGGAGCAAAAGGTGAGTCATGGGTTCTTGACCTTGACCAGGTGTCAATTCAAGTCCCAGGGAGAGAACATTATGGCTATAGTGCCAAGGAGGGGATATTATGCATTGTGGGGTTTATACACCATGGTGTTTATAATAATAGGGATAATGGGGTATAGGGAGTTAATTAGTAGAGTTAGCTGTTAACATGGAGGGAACATATAATTAAGGGCTAGCTGAACCAAGTTTTCTTTGAAAATAACTTGAAATTGGGAGTAGATCAAAATGAAAAGATTTTTGCACAAGAAATGTGGCTTCTTAAAGCCATAAGAATACTTCAAAGATATAAATTTTTGTGCTCTGTGCATCTTGGGAAAAGGTGTCAGTTATGAGTGAAATACAGATGAAAAAAAGGGAGTTAGTCATGCTCCAGTGTGTTGCTCTTCCTGTAGATGTTTCAGCAACTTTGATTTTGTAAGAGACAACACTTCTGCAACCCCATCTACCTACCCAACTGGTTCTCCTAGCATTTTTTGTTCCTTCTTGGAGGGTGCACTTGGACTTGCAAACCCTTTGAATGCCTTTTTCTTTTCATTGGCTTTTTCTCTCATTCCCTATCTAATGCAACCCTTATTCCTTCCAAGGTCCCATATTAGGCAGTTGGGAACCTTAGTTTCTCTACCTAGCTACTGATCTGCCAAGATTAAACAGTTTGGACAGATTTCATTCTCTATTCTATAACATGGAAATTGAAAACATGGCATGATCCAGATTAGACTGTTGGACCATCCATCAAAATTGAGTTCTCATCAAAACTGATACAGACATTGTCTTCTTAGGGAAATATGGGATCTTTGCATTTGTCAAAGCAGAGCATATTTGGACCTTTGATATCCAATCATGAAATATGAAACCTATTGATATAGGTATCCAACACTATGCAAACCCAAAACCCATGGGGGTCTGGGGCTCCATGACTTGGATACTCTCAACAAAGTTTTGGGGGCTAAACTTTGGTGGAGATGGCTGAAGGAAACAAGAAACCCATGGGCCAAGCTCTGGAAACAGAAATATGCAAAGGACTGGCAAGAATGGGACCATATTTGAATGACTAGACACATCAGAGGCTCCCATATTTGGAACAATTCCTGGGAGAATAGAGCATTAGTTTAGAAACATAGTTTCTGGGAGATAGGAAATGGGAACCTAGCCTAGTTTTGGGAGGATAACTGGTAGCAGGAACCCAACTTATGCAGAGAAGGACTGGATATTCTCAAAAATGATACTATCAACAAAGGACTAAAAAAGGTCTCTGACTATTGGGATCAGACAAGGAACAATAATAAATGGAGAAAATGGAAGGTAACAGTTTAGAATGAAGAGACTCCTCTGAAGGCCTAGGCTGAAGCTCTTGCAACAATCCTGGAAAAGAGGAAAATTTTGATCTCAACTTTCACAGATCAACTTAGACGGGGAAGAAACAGTGAGGTAAACTTCAACCTCAAAGAAGCCAAAGAAATTGCCACTTCACATAATTTGACAATCCTTGATAAAATATGGAAGGACCTATGGAAGAACCCTCACTAGATGAAAATCAAGTTGTTTGTGTCGATGATGCAACACAAAAAGATTCTCATTGTGGAAAATATTAGAAAGAAAGGATTTGCTCGACCATATAGATGTCATTTATGTGGTCTTCAGGAAGAAATGATGGATCACCTTCTTAACCTCTGCACATTCACCTCGACCTTATGGAACTGGGTTGCCTCTATCTTTAGGCAAACTGACCGGGATGAAAACAACATCTCTAAAACTTTAAAGAATTGGAGGAAGAAACTTTCTAAGAATGAGACAATCAACATAGCATAGACTTTGATTCTAGGCTTTTTGATCTGGAATGTCTGGAAAGAACGCAATAACAAAATTTTCAATGATAAATTTGGATCAACCCAAAACATAATAGCTCATCTCTTAAGGCAATTCAAAGAAACTGTAAATACTGTACAGAAGCAACCTCCTGAGCATCCTCCATCTCACCAGGAGGCTCACATTCTTTAACTTTTGGGCCTCCAGAAGCTTGTCCCCCAGGGAAAAAATAGGATTACAACACACTCTACTGTGGGGCAGGATTACTGGAAACCACCCCCTTGGCTTCTTGAAATTTAATACAGACGGAGCCTCAAAAGGAAACCTAGGAGTCACGGGTTATGGTGGAGATATAAGAGATGAAAATGGGAATATTATAGTTATCTTCCATAGTCATTTAGGGAATGCCACCAACAATATGGTGGAATTAATAGCGATAGAGCAGTGCTTAGAGATTCTGAGAGATCTCAGCATGCTGAACACTATCATAGAGGCTGACTCTGAATTAACAATTAAATCAATAAAAAAATTAGCAAATGGCACAACACCAGAGAAAGTCTCAAACCACTGGTGACTTTTGTGGGTCTATCATTATATTCAATAACATCTAAGAATCCTAAGAACCCTAGGTTTCGTACATGCGTGCAGAAATGCCAAGAAATTAGCAGACCGACTGACAAATGAAGGGGTGCTTTGTAAAAAGGATCATAGTATACACAGGTGGGAGCTAGCACTTGCAGGGAAATTGCATGAGGAATGCCATAGTCTGACGCGCGTAGACATTGTACATTATCATAGTATGAAGGAGAGGTAGCAATTGGGCAATTAAGCAAATAGAGGACAAGGGTTCATTAAGCAAAAGACCTCAGAATCAGCGCGAGGGGATCTTTCAGACAGATGGAAGGTTGCGGAGAAAGAGCGGCTTTCTTTTTCAAAGAAAACAGAGGTTCAACGGTTTAGTGGTTTATTGGGCGTCCCAAAGCTCCCAAACAGTTTTTCATGGTTTGCCCCCAATGCCACTCATCAATCAACACGTGGCGGCGGGAGGAGAGAGAAAACCACATATATCGGGTGGGTTTTCCTCATGCTTCTTCTCCGCCTGATATTCTCCTCAACTATCAGATCCAGCTCGTGAAGATCTATGACCACGGTTCATCGAGCTTGTTGGTAGCATTATCCTCCGAGCTTATCGTGATCTTGGTGGTGTCTTAGGGGTTTTGGACATTAAAGTAGCTCAGGATTTATCTTCCTAGGCGGACCCGCTGGAACTCTTGAATGGGTTTAATTTCCCTTCAGGTCCGAGGTGTTTGTTAATTTGTGTGCTAATTGATTTTCTAATTTTACCCCTTGAACATGTGATCTTTAGAATTAGATCCTATGGTCGTTGGCGGTCACAGAGTTTTGTGGGCCCTAGGCTTGATTTTTGAAGCATGGCAGAGACTGGATGTTCCTGTAGGCATCAAGGTCAGGATTTGTAACATAGTTTTGTAACTTTTTAGTTAATGAATGAGAAGAAAACACTTGCTTTAGCAAAAAAAAAAATAGATAGAACATCAAATGTTGCATGGATGGTGGAGAAAGACTTATTTAAATTTTGAACATCATTTAACGCAAATAGGTGGCCAACTTGGTTTCCTATGGGAAGGTTGAGGCCACTTGTAACTACTGTTAAATACATGTTAGTGGTCGACGCATATTAATAGAGAAAGTACTACCAAGTTTACAAAAAAAAAAAAATAATTTAATTTTAGTAGTTATTATATTTTGTTTTTTAATTATTTAAAATGTTTTTAATTTTTCCGGTCTTTTTTTATTAATTTTCTAGTTTTTTTTGTTGTTGTTTGTTTAAATCAATTTTTTTGTTGTTGTTGTTGTTTAAATCAATTTTTTTTTTTTTGTTAATGGTTTCTTAAATTTTTGTATTGCCATTTCCTTAATTTTATAATTTTTTTTTAAATTTTGTTTTTGTTTTTTATGATTTATTCATTATTTATTTATTATGTTTTTTTTAGAACATGTTTTTGTTATTATTTATTTCTTTATGTTTTATTTTTTATTTTTTTAACTCTTATCTTAGGTTAATTTTGTTTTCTTTTTTACATTTTAATGATTGATTTTGTTTTTTGTTTTTGTTTGTTTATTTATTTATTTGTTTTATTTTTTTATGTTTGATTTTATTTTTTGTCTTTTTTATATATTTGATGTTTTTTTGTCTTTTTTCTAATTTTATGTTTTGTTTTTAATATATTTTTATTACATTTTGTTATTTTTTTAGCTTTTTTGCTTTTGTTTTTTTCATTGTTTTAATTTTTAAATTTATGTTTTCATTATTCTTTTGAAATTTTAATGTTATTCATAGTCATGATAAAATCTTTTATGCCATTATTTCAAAATATTGAAAATTTACCTTAGAAAAAAAAGTGTTATTCCAGCGTCAACACTTTTCGTTTTCAGGGTGTTTTTTGCACAAAAAGTTGGTTTTCACTGCTATTTTTAAAACATGTTGAAAATTTACCCTAGAAAAACAAAGTGTTATTCCAGCATCAACACTTTTCATTTTTAGCACTCTTTTTCATGTTTTTTGGGGGTTTCTTTTGGCTAGAGTTCATAGCTTCCGTTTCAAAGTTTACATTGTTTAATGCATGTAAGTTGTGTGGGAGAATAAGTGTGCAGAGAAAGGAGCATAAACTTTATTTTGCAATGTTTAGTACCTTTGTATACATTCTTGCACATTATATATTAATCAATTAATTAACATTTTTTTCTTATTAAAATTTGGGGCATGAAAAATTTGTGTTACGTGTATATCGGTTGTGAAATAAGGGTGGGAGATTAACGTTTAATTATTCTCCCATACATATTTCTCTCCCACACATGACTCAAGTTATGAAACTGATTTAAAATTGAAATTGAATTTAAAAAATTGTACTTATCAACATATCCGATTATTGCAATTTTCTACGAAAAATACTAGTTACAGAGCCCTTTTCACATTATTGATTTATTTACAATCAATAATCGTTACACAATGCTTTAAAGTAAATTCTAGTGAGGACTATAATGATCAAATGATTATGAGCCGATTCACTCAACAAACGCTGAAAAGACTCACGAAATGTCTGTCAAATGATGTGAAAATTTATGTCTTGTAGTATGCAAAGTGATGACATATCGCCCAAAAAAAGCAAACACAGCAAGATGCTTATGTGGCCAAAATAAGTGACACATGGTAATACCTCACACTAGCCGCGTGAGACTTAGTTATTCAGTTTCAACATGAATTCATAGTGTATCATTTAGAGATGGCAGAGAGTGCGACCTAACATAATTTGTTAGATGGGGAGCTTTTAAGTCATTTAACCAAAGAATTAGTGTGGGTACTTGTTCTATTAACACATGTCACTGTTATAGGGGATAAATACAATCATGTTATCCATATCATTTATACACATCAATAGCTAAAACAACTCACCATTTAGTGGTAAAAACAAGAATTGTGGGGAAAATTAAATGATTTGCTTTTCCATAATGAGAGTGATTTGATGTCATAACAAAACATTAGTGTTAATCTTTGT
Organism: Pinus taeda; assembly: GCA_000404065.3. Taxonomy (NCBI): domain Eukaryota; kingdom Viridiplantae; phylum Streptophyta; class Pinopsida; order Pinales; family Pinaceae; genus Pinus; species Pinus taeda. The sequence goes on along the minus strand of APFE031119682.1, from coordinate 129,806 downwards.
AATCGAAGCATTAATCCATGTAATTTAACTAAATATTATGCCACAAAATCTTTGTAATGACAATATGTGGTGTAGAAACTGTTAAAAGCATTGAGTACCGAAACATGTGAGAAAGGACAAGTGTGTAGGGTAGCCATATATGTCAAAACTATGCTGAGATAGAAATGATTGAAGAGTGAGGGAACTTGCAGTGATGGATACTGAATGCATTGTAGAGGACTTCACACCTAGTATTAAAAAATTAATTAAGTCTTAATCGTACTATTAACATCTATTCAGTGAATCAATGCGCAATCAAGCCATCGTTCAAGTGCTTAATAACATTTATTCTAATGAATTGTGTAATGATTATTGGTCATAAACATATTGAGAATATCATATCAATCCATATTATAAAATAGTATTTTCGGGGTTTATTTGGTGAATCAACACATAATCAACACGTCATTTGAGTGCTTAATAACATTTGTTGCTTGTAAATAAATCAAGAAGATGTAGTGAATGTGCAGAGGGGGAATATGTGAGAAGGTGCATAAGTGGGGGAATAGTGGTTCAATGTTGTTCGACCTTACACAATTGAAATCGATATTGCTAATGATAATATAAGTCTATTAATACATATGAGGAAGACGTGTTGTGTGGGGAATGGGTGTGCAGTGGTAGGGAACATAAAATTTCTTCTGCAATATTCCATACCTTCGTATACATTCCTACACACTATATATTAATAAATTAATTAGCATTTTTGGCTTATTAAAGTTTGGGGCATGAAAAAATTGGGTTACGTGTATATCGTGTGTGAAATAAGGGTGGGAAATTAGCATATAATGGTTCTCCCACACATATTTCTCTCCACACATGAGTCAAGTTACAGAACTGATTTAAAACTGGAATTAAATTAAATTAATTTAAATTAAAAAATGATTTTTTTGTAATTGTCGACAGTTCCAATTATTTCAATTTCCTATGATGGATACTAGCTTCATAGCCCTTCACATGTTCTTTATTTGTTTACAAATAATACCCATTACATAATGCTTTAAAGTAAACATTACTGAGGATTGGAATGATCAACTGATTACAAGTCCATTCGCTTAGTAAAAGCTAAAAAGACTAAAGAAATATATGCCAAATGACGTGAAAATTTACGTCTTGTAGTATGAAAAGTGATGACATCTCATCCAAAACAAGGAAACATGATAATATGCTTACGTGGCCAAAATAAGTGACACATGGAAGTACAAAACACTAGCCATGTGAGGTTGAGTTATTTGTTTTCAATGTGAATTCATAGTGTATCATTAGAGTTGGTGGAAAGCGTGGCCTTATAGAATCCATTGGACAGGGGACTTTATGTCATTTAATCAAAGAATTAGTGCATGTATTTATTTGATTAACACGTTTCAATGTTATAGGGGCTAAACACAAGCATTTTATCCATATCATTTGTAGATGTCAACAACTAAAACAACTCATCATATAGGGCTAAAATCAAGAATTACCAGGAAAGTTAAACATTTTCTTTCGATAACGAGAGCGATTTGCTATCATACTGGAACATTAGTTTTAATCCTTGTAATCAGAGCATTAATCCATGTACTGTAACTAAATATTATACCACAAAATCTTCATAATGACAACAGGTGATGTAGAAACTGTTGAAAGCCTACGAAACATGATAAGTGTGCAGGGTGGTCATATATGGAAAAATTGTGCCAAGACAAAAATGGCTATAGAGGTGCAAGAACTTAAAGTGAGTGTTATTGACTGTAGTGCAGAGGAGTCCGCACCCAGTATTAAAAAATTAAGGCTTAGTCATAATATTAACATGTATTCAATGAATTAACATGTAAGAACATTAATTCTGACACATTGTGCAATGATTACTGGTTGTAAACATATCAAGAAGATCATATCCATACATATTATAAAATTGTATTATCAGCATTTATTTGATGAATTAATGCATAATTAACACATCCTTTGAGTGCTTAAAAGAATATATTGCTTGTAAACAAATCAAAAATATGTGCAAGGCTCCGTAGCCAATATCTGTCTTAGCAGATTGAAAGGATGTGCGGACCTCCTCCACACACTTATTCCACACATTTCCATATTTGACGACAACGTTTTGGGAAAATGTTACATAAATTTAATCAAACTCCTATAACACATATTACCAGATATAAAAAAATTAATTAAGACTTAACCTTACGATTAACAATATATTTGTTGCCTGTAAATGTAAGTCAGTTCAACATTTATTCAACAAATCGAAACATAATCAAGACATAATTCAGGTGATAAATAGAATACTAAAATATTAATTAAGGCTTAATCCGACAATTAACGAAAGCTCAGTTCCCAATAAACCTAAGTCTTCCCGACACTTATTCAATGAATCAACATGCAATCAAGACATTGTTGAAGTGCTCAATAACATTTACTCTAACACATTGTGTAACAATTAATGCTTGTAAATAAATCAAGGAGGTCATATCCATCGATATTATAAAATATTAATTTTGACTTATTTGGAAAATCGATCCCTAAGTAGGACACTGTTTGAGTCCTTAATAATATTTACTAGTTTTAAACAAATCAAGAAGGTGTACATGACTCCATCTAGTATTCATCCTAGAAGATTGGAAGGATGTGTGAAACAAGGATATGTGAGGGAGAACATTTGTTCCCTCATTTTTGCACCTTCACAGATGTTACCCCTTCGCACATATCAACTTCTCACAATGCAGATTAGCAAATACTAAAAAATTAATTAAGGCTTAATCCTATGATCAACAAACATATTTTTAGATTTTAATGGAAAGTACTATCGAAATCATAAGCATTCATACCAAAGTAATGGTGAAATAATCGTATAATTAGAGCTTAAGCGAATGAAAGCCTATTGGATTTTGTGAATGGTTCTTGTTTGTTCGCGCTACAAAGTAATCTCATTGTTACGTTGTTTGTAGTAAGAATAAATTGTAGCAGGGTCCTTTAGTCTAAATTTTTTCCAGGTAATAATGAATGAGAGAAAACAAGCCAACAAAATATTATCCCTTGTTCAAAATCTATAAATGAAATGGAAGACGAATCTTAAGTATTCTTGTTTTAGCATTGCAGAAAGAACCCTGGCACAATATACATTACCGAGTAAACCCATAATATTTATGAGATCAAAGGCCAAAGTTCAATACATAGAAAGGAATGAAGCAACATGTTCAATTGACATCTCTGGAAAACTCATAGCTTATAGATGTACTCTTTATGACAAGAGCATTTATGGTACTCTTTGTCTTATCTAGCTCAATTATCGTCTTATTGTGAACAAGGATGATGAAGAAGATGAGAGACATTTGTAATGCAATATAAGAAGAGGTAAGTGATTGTGATTATAGTTTATTCAATAATTAAAGATAACATTCATTAAAGGTAACAAATTAGAGAATAGGGTGACAACAACCCCATAAATTCTTCCTCGAAATATGTAAGTATATGTAAAGTAAATGAGTTAATTTGAGATTTGTGTTTACTCAATTTGAGATGAGTATAGGTTGTGTACATATGAACATAGGTTTCTGAAGCAAGGTAATCATGATTATCACTTTAGGAACACTACCTTTGTTATGCAACCATCTCACAAAATAGAAGAAAAGATAGATCAATGACTTCAAAATCAGCCTCTTCAAGGGGGAAACCTCCTTTACATTATAGAAATGAAAAATTCTTATATGTTACAACTGAAAAAACGTCCTTTCAATATATAGGAGTCTATGGGGCCACAATATAATCAGGATGACATAACAATAATAATATAAGGGCACAAAAATAACCATAGTGAGCTTCTATGGGGCACAATAATAACAATATGGGGACAATAGGGGCACCATAATAACAATAATGGCAAAAATTCCAATAGTAATGGGGGAATCACTAGTATTATAGGGACCTGTTGAGGCCTTAGAAATCTGTGGCAACAACAGGGGGGATACCCACTCAGTCCAGACCTTAGAGAAAATCATTTTCCATTTGGGATAATGGCTCCGAATGAATATGGTGGGACCAGTTTCCCAATGTTTTGGGTTTATATGATTTGTGGGATTTTTTCTGATGATCCACAAAAGAATAAATAGCAATTAACACAACTTTATTCTAAGATGATAATTTTTGAATTAAATCTATTTTAATCTAACCTAGGGTATTGATGGTTTTATGCAATATAAAAAGATGTCTATTTAACCTATGATGATATAGATCAATCATAGACTATATATAGTTAATATATTGTAGATAATTCATTTGAAAAAATAGTTAACCAAAAGAATTTTGAAAAACATATCGCATATTCTAATGATCACATATAAAACAAACCATTCTCTATTCTGATATCATACAATAGTGCAACTGATACTTCAAACAGAGATGACAGCTTTCATACATCATTCATGAAATATAAACTTATCACTAATGCTAGAACAAAGATTTATAAAACATGATAATAGTACAGATGTGTACTATTCTGCTCATTTGACTAGTGACAATAGGACATAATCAATCTTCTACCAATGAGTATCCCAAAGAATACAATAGTGCATCAATAGTGATCAACAAAAAGATATTTCATTGAAAAGACCATGTTCCATGATTCCATCAAGGCATCTACAAATTTACGATAGAGCATTCTTTGTAAATGTTCTTAATAAAAATATGGATCCTTCTCTAAATGCATGAGAAGGGTTTAAATACTATTCTTAATTAACTAAAAATAACTTATACAAAATATCTATGAGGAGGTTTCAAACAACCTTCCTCGTTCCTATTATCCAAATTTCCAAAAATAAAATTGCGCAGAAATGACTCAGGTTTTCATTGATTAATCATCGTTTCCAGCTTTGCCTCTCAGCTCACAAATGTCGCACATTGGCTTGACATGTGGTGGCATCCCGAATTGTGTTCTCAACTACCCTGCAAATATAACATCATGTAAAGGTGGAAACATCTCTGTACTGTATCCAAGGAGCAATTCAAGGTCATGATTTAACTGTGTGGTTTGAACAAAAGTTGCCATACTGCCTCCCAGACGGTTTTTAATAGCCCCTCAATTGTTTCTTTCTGTATCTAACTCTTATACTTCTAGTTCTCATCTAATGCTTTAAGATCAGGAAGTGTTTTTGGATCACTCCTCTTTATGAGGTTGGATGTGTGCAACATGTGATTTATTATTTTGATAATGCTTTTTGAAATACCTGATGCTCTGGCTATTGCTAGTTCTTCCTATTTCACCTGTGAGTCCCAATCAGTGAATAAAATATCCTTATGTCTTTCGTTGATCTTTGGGAGACTTGACCTTTTCCCTTCATCTGAATCCTGGCATTCAATATAATCAGGGATCTTAGAATTGAGTTCATTGAACTCAATTCTTTGATCAATAATGATGTTTGTTAATTTTCACTAGTATTCATATGTGGAATGATATTTGATATATGTTGGAGAAAGAGATGATTTTGCTTTGACAGTAAAGTATTCAGTGTTAAAGTCTCATTAATGAATTCCTCTGTACTAGGAATATCATTATACTTTTCTAGGTCACCCTTTAGCTCTTGGATTTTTTTGTTTTTAGTAGATAAGCCATTTTCATGACTTATTCTCAGTACTTCCATATCCTGTTGTAGCTTATGAAGCTTCTCCTCTGATTGATGGTTCACACTGACTCTTTCTTCTTCTAACTATTGCTATAATAGTGTGATCTGGTCATCCTTTTATTTAATCAAAACACACACTTCGGTTGATTTGTCGATTGTTGCGGTAGCATAGGCTCCGGCAAATTGATATAGCCGAGTCAAATGTTTGGCTCGAATTATTTGTGTGTCCTTGCATAGGACATCCATGAATTCATGTTATGAAGGAGTTTCAGTTCTTCTCCTCTTCCTCTGTCTTTTTACAACAATTTTATGAAGAGGGCTGTAAAAGACATCTAGAGGAGGGATATCTGTTACATTCAAGACAATTTTAGTAGTTGGTTATGGAGGAATTACCTCTATGTCTTGGAAACTTGTTTTTGGACCTTCAGTGGTCACTGCTGCTATTTTCCTTGGTGGGGTCTAAAATCCTGTGGGTTCTTGTGTTGATTATACCTTAGGGGTATCCTATACTTTGTCATTGAATGCATCCCACAACTTTTCTAATTCATCTGTTTCTGCTTCCTGACCTCATGACGTGCCTAGCTTATTCCGCTCCTGAGACTTGGTTTCAATTCTATGATCAGTGATCCAAAATTATTGTGGAAAGAATTCTAATCTCTATTCTCTAAACTCCCGGAATCTTCTCAATTTCTCTGGATTTAACTTTGTCTTGGCCACATTCAGAATCTTCTCAAAGTTCTCGGCTGATTCCAGTAAATCTTAAAACTCATCTATTGTATGAGTTACAGGTATGATTTTAACTGAAAGGGCGAATTTGTTTGATACTTGTTGTGGATCAAAAAATCTTGATGGTAGAATGGGGAGCTTTAATAACTGCATATTCTGATACTCTTTATATGCATGACCATAATTAACAAGGGTAAATGACCCATGTTGAAGGGGAAAATTTGGCCATAGGGATTTCTTTATTTCCTTCAATGTTTTTGTGAGGTCATTTCCTATTGTTTGGTATGCTACTTCCCTTGCCAATAGTTTATCTAATACATACATAGGGAGGAAATGTGGGAAAGCTTGGCTACCAAATATCCTGATATAAGAGAAGGATTCTTCAAGAAAATACCTTCCGATTGCTTGGATATCTGTGATAGCTTCTTTTGTGAATCTCGGACATCTTCTGTTGAAAACTAACTGATATAAGGGGAGAACAACTCCATGCCATAATTGGTGAAAATGTGGAATAAAATCATGTTCCCACATTTGCTGATAACTTAGGAAGATAGGAGTAGGATCATCGGTAGTCCATTTCCAACCCATGGTTGGAAAATGAGTGCAATAACAAATAATGTTGAAGAAATATGCAGACATGAAGAATTGGGGAACTACTTTAGGGGAGGCAGCCCTGGTTTGGTGATATTTAGTAATCGTTTTGGCCAAATTCTTAGACAGAATGGTTGCCCAACTCATAATGTGAGAATTAACACAAGTGTCAATTAAAGGAACCCAATTGATTGAGAACTTATAATTATCAGGGAGACCATACAACCTAAATAGCATAGAGGTTGTGAAATGATAAGGGTTGGATAAAGAAGAAATGGGGTACATACCCACTTTATGTTGTTTGAATTTAATGTCTCTTATCCTCCATTCCTGTATCATTTGAAACGGGTCTTCATTTTCTTTTTTCACTTGATGGTTCACGGATACCCTGGTCAGTGGGTAGCCGCTACGTCCAGGGGTTTAAATCTCTGAGTGGATGCAACCCGAAGGGCATCAACACCCATTGGCCTATTTACTGACCTGACCCCAAGAGCTTTCGGGAATTGACCCTGTGACCTCCCATTGGCGAGGCACTTGATTTGACCGATTGAGCTAACTCTTGGGGCTGGGTCTTCATTTTCTTGTACACACTTTGCAACAACTTTTTTGTCGTAAATGTCATGGGCATCGAGTAACTTGTACATTTGTTGTAAATCTTCAGCTTTGAAAGAACCCAAGACTGCATTTTTAGTTGTCTTGATAAGTCTGTCTTCCACTTTTGTATTCTCTACTACCCATCTTATCATATATGTGTATAGAAAGAGCCTAGACCTTGCTGTTATTCGGTGAAGGAAAGAGCACGTAGCGTCTTTGAACTATACTCCTGACGGTTCTGTACTATCAACAGTTGCTTGAATATTTGTTACTTCAGGGTTTTCATTCTCCAGCGTAGTATAGATAGTCTGCCATGCAGTGGCACCTCAATCTGCAGTGCATAATGTATTTGTAAAAATGGATGACATATTTGTGTTTTTGGTTTCTGCGATAGATTTCTTGGTATGCTTTTGCATCACTTTTCGAATGGACATCGCTTGAGCAGAGTTCCTATTAAAACCAACAACAATTAATTGTTGTGTAAAATAAAATATTTGATGAAATGATTGAACTTTGTAAGAAAATATTCAGGAGTGAGTTCAACATTAATCAACCATAATGAACACCATGATTACATGCATAGGGATGATAACCATATTAAATCATTCTGACCTAACTCGTGTCCAACTTAAAAACACTATTAAACATTTGTCAGATCCATCATATCGGATATTTAAGCTATGGTGCGAATGAAACTTCATTGATGGATCTTGAGATATGTGATATGCAATATCACAAAATCGCAATATTGCAATATCATGATATTGTAATATCATAGTTTTGATAGGTAACAATTAATCTCTTGACATAATATCCTCCAATGTGTGATATGCGATTGGGATGTCGCATACATAGTTCAATCACAAGTTTCATATCAATTATTTTTGAATGTTCTTAACTTTGCTACTAAGGAATCATGTGATTTGCAATTTACGATGAGGACATTAATATGTTTTAAGTTAGATTCAAAAAGGGCTTTTTGAAAAGCGACAATTTTCTAAGAGTTTGCATTTTATTAGAAAAAAAAGGGGAAAATTCAATTTTTTAAAGGGTCCCTATTTGTATTATATATAATAAAAATGGGGGGGGGAGAGCGGGGTTGTTGCATAACACAACAATTGGTGATTCACTTGGGAGAACCAACTATCTCTGATTAGTTTCTTTGACATTTCTCAAACTTTCAAAACAAGAAAATTTGTGTAATAATAAGAATTGTATGATTCATAAATTAAACAATGTTTCTATGGAATATAAAGTATTCACCTATCTCACTTCTTTTCTTACTCAACTTTTTAGGTGATAAAACATAAATTTCTGTACCAGTCAATACTTAGATTTATAAATATAAAGTAGGTATTCTCTTAAAATTGGTTTTATAGATTTTTTACACATTTATCATAGATAGAGCCCTGCTGCCAGCAGGTGTTCATAGCCTCGACAGGGTTATCTTTTAACCAACAATGATTCATAGTCCCATCTGAAATTGATTCCTAATTTCAAAATTTAATCAAAAATTTATTCAATTTCCTTTCACTTGGAACTTGTTTCTTTTTCATGGTACTTTTCAATTTAAATATTCTTAAAATCCATTGTCCAGGCTTGGTAACCTGATGGTAACAATGTCATTCACTGGTTGTAATTTAAACTGGATAAGTTGGCTCGTGATAAGACCCCTTGTATTTTTATTGTTTCAATCATTAGCAATTACCTTATTATGATATGCAGTATTGGTAATATCAGTATAAATTATTTTCTTGTGATCATGATAAACAAGCTCGTGATGAGACTCATTATCTCTTAAGTTTTGAATATTTTTCAATTACACTGTGAAAAGAAAATGTTATCAAATGGGGTGAATCATTGGCTCATTTAAGAGTTATGGATGATAACTATAGAGTTGATAAATACCTTTTTGCAGAGAACCCTTGCTAAGTTACTTATTCTTTTCTTGATTGGTACAAAAAATCTATACTTTATAAAATCTAGAATCTTTTCAGAAACTAAATGTCTTTAGTAAATTCAAAATTTTCCAAAGAAATAAGGCTTTTTTTTTTTAAATCTCATATTTATAATTATCCTTTACTGTTCTTATTTATAGAATCGAGAAAAATCAAGTAAATTATCAAAATTTAAAATTTTGAACAACCAAAAGAGATACTATTCAATCTTTATTTTCCTAAAACTAAAATTTAACTTCTAAGAAAAATATTTTTTAAGAATTTGCCCATTTACAGGTAAAGAGTCTCTCCTTCTTGACAAATCTTGTAACAAAAAGGTGGATGGGCCTAATTTCTCTATGATTTGAAATGGACCAAGCCACCATCTTTGGAATTTGGTATGTTTACCTTTTTCCTCATGTGCCTTATCCCATTTCAAAATAAGATCTCCAATTTCAAAATTTCTTGGGCTGGTGGATGTTGTATCAAATGAAGCTTTAACTATCTGTTGATGATGAGCATGTATTGCTTTGGTTTTCTCCCTCTATTCTTCTAATTTAAGGATTTGACCATGTCTAAGTTGTTTAGATTATCTTCCGGATATATCGCATGCAGATTCTTTTTCATCGACGTTTCGAACCAGCAACAGTGGTTCATCTTCAGGATGTGAAAGAATGGTCTTCTTATTTTCCAATATATTATATATATATATATATGCTTAGCCAACAAGTATAATTAATTATTATATATTCTTTTTTTAGTTTAGGTTTACGGTTATATTAATTATATTTGTTTTAATTATCTAATTATTTTAATTTAATTTTAATTACAATTATTTCTTATTTTAATTATTAATCTTAATTTAATTGTTGTAATTATATTTATTTGATAATTAGTTTTTAATATATTATTTTATTTTAATTCATTTATATTTATGTAATTTTTAATTAATTTTAATTTTAATTAATTATTTATTTAATTATAATTGTTTTAATTTATTAATTTTAATTGTTGTAATTATATTGATTCTATAATTGTTTTTAATTGTATACATTTTATTATTTGTTTATTTTAATTATTATTTTAATTAATTATTAATTATTAATTTTAATTGTTTTGATGGTATTTATTTTGGTTATTTATTTATTTTAATTATTATTCTAATTAATTATTAATTTTTAATTTTTAATGCTATAATTATATGTGTTTTAATTTATTTATTAATTATAATTATAATTTTAATTGTTGTAATTATATTTAATTCAATTTATTTATTTATTATTTACTAAAGAGTTATTTTTACTTTGTATTTGTATTGTTATGTTTGTGGGTAGAATTGCTTTTTTCCCATAAACCAATACAAATGGAGAAGTACCTATTGAGGCCTTCTGAGTGATTATATCTTCACAGAGAGAAAATATTAGTGCTTTATGCCAGTTCTTATGATTTTGCTCTACGGTCCGTTTGATAATTCTAATCAGGTTCTCGTTTGTAGATTCAACTAATTTCTTACCTTGCAGATAATAGTTAGCTGAGTATTTAAGTTTAAAACCTCTTTTCAAAGCAAACTCTACCACAACATTTCCAGAAAAGTAAGATGCATTATCAAACATTAAAGCTAATGGGAGACCAAACCTAGTAATTATAAACTGATTAATGAAATCCATAATGTTTTGGGTGTTAATTACCTTTAATGGAATAGCTTCTACCCACTTTGTAAAATAATTAGTTGTAGTTAGAATATACTTATGTTGTTTGGAGAAGGTTGGAGTTATTTCACCAATAATATCTAACCCCCATTGTTCAAATGGTTGCTGTATATTTACTGGATGCAACGGGAGTGCTACTTTCCTTTCTCTCCCTGCTGTGGTTTGACATACTTTGCATTTCCTCTCATATTCATGTGCATCTTTGAAAAGGGTTGGCCAATAGTACCCGACATGCAGAATTTTATGTGTTGTGGTATTTCCTCGAAAATGACCTCCAGTTGGCCCGTCGTGTAATTCCTACATTGCCTTTTCAGCTTCAGGTTTCTCTAAACATCCTAATAATACAACATCTTAGTTTCTTCTAAATAACACATTATCAATTAATTGATACTGATTTTCTTTAAGCCTTAGAGCATGCTTAGCTGTATAATTGAGATATAATGGAGCATGTCCATTTTTCAAGAAAAATTTCAGATTAGCATATTGTGATTCAGAATTGTTGAGGCTTACCTCAGAGAATTGCACTTCAGTAGATTGATCGTCCTCTATTGGTAAATGAGAGGCTTCGGTTAACATTCTGCAAAAACCTTGACCTCTAATAATTTTAGTAGGATGTATTTCTACATCATATTCCTAAAGTGCAGTAACCCAATTTGCTCTCTTCTCTCCTACTTCTCGTTGGATTAACAACTGCCTTACAACGGGGTAAGGGACTATTATCTTAGTGTCTGTTTTTAGGAGGAAAGGTCTGAAATGTTTTAAAGTTTTAAATACAACAAAGGCATGTTTCTCCATAGCTGAATAATTTAGCTCAACACCCTGTAAGTTTGAACTAAAGAATGAAATAGGTGCTTCAACATTTTTATCATTTAGCTATGTCAAAACTGCCACGTAAGAGGTATAAGAAGAAAACGTGTATAATACAAATGGTTTTAGGAAATTGGGAGTTGTTAAGGAAGGACCCTCAATGATGGCTTTCTTTATCAACTCAAAAGAATCTTTCTCATCTTTTCCCCATTTAAAATTTGAATTTTTTCGGATCATTGATTGTAGGGGTAAGTCGATTTGAGAAAAATCAGGAATAAAACTTTTTACAAAACTAATTTGCCTAAAAATGATTGCATCATTTTTTTGTTATGTGGCAGGGGAATGTTTTCAATTTCTTGAATCCTATTGGGACCGATATAGATTCATTTCTTAGATACCACGAATCCTAATAATTTACCTTCTACCAAGGTGAAATAAGAATTTTTAGGATTCAGAGAAATGTCAAATTTCTCACATCTCTCAAAGATTTGTTTTAAGTGACTGATATGGTTGTTTCTATGTTTAGAATAGACAGTGATGTCATCTAAATATATTACAACTGAATTGTTTATTAGTCCTCTAAAAGTTGTGTCCATAGCACATTGAAATGTAGCACCAACATTAATCAATCCAAATGGCATCTTTTGATATGCATATGTTCCCCATTTTTTCCTAAACGTAGTCTTTAATCTATCATCTAGATGAACCATAATATGATTGTAACCTGAAAATCCATTAAGAAAATACATCAATTCAGAACTTACAACTGACTGCAAAATCTGCTCCATGATAGGCAAAGGAAAATTATCCTTTTGGCAGGCTTTATTCAAATTTCTAAAATATATGCAAATCCTAATGTCCCCATTCTTTTTCCTCATAGGAACCATGTTTGCCACCCATTTTGAATATCTTACAGGAAAAGTGATTTTGGCTTTAAGCATTTTATTGAGTTCAGACTTAATTTTACTTTCTAAGTTTGGGTGGATCTTCCTAAGATTCTATTGGACATGCTTGTCATTTGAAATCATGGGTATACTATGTTGCATTATAGAAGTATCATATGTTTTGAGATCTCAATAATCCCAGGCAAAGATACTTTTATGTTTTCTTAGCAATTTAATGAATGACATCCTTTCATTGGGTGTTAAGCCCAAACCTAGGTTTATGTTTTGAGGTTTATCAGGTGTACCAAGATTAATAAACTCAAATCTTAGAGTAGAACTTTGTGTTTATGAATTGTTAGTCTTTTTAAACCTATATTTTAAATCATAGAGATATTCCATGTTGACTACAGATTTGGGAATTGGATTTGCATCCTGTTTATTTTCAATCTGTAGGTCATGTTCATGTTCGTTTACGATTTGACCTTCATAAGATCCATCTAATGAAAGAAAGTCCATTATATCTGTATCATAATTAAACACTCTCCAATTTGTTATGTTATTAGGAATGGAAGGCCTAAAAATCAACTTAATCAAAAATCTATTTGGAATAAATTCTTTTGACAGTATCAATTTAGATGCTACATTGACAAGTAAATCAACACTTGCATTTTGTAACCTAGGGACTGTTGAAATATTAAATGCAGTGTAATGAGAAGTGAGGCTTTGAGCTAATGCTTGATAATGTTTTAGGTGTCCATAAATACAATGGATTGTATTCCTGACTTGCTTAACAATTATTCCAGAGTCCCCATATACCTACAAATATTTAACGTTTAATCCAATGGCTTTGTACAGGCTGATGAGCCCCAGAAATGGGTAACTATATAGGCTTATTCTGCCTCTTATTTCGATTTAATCCACCATTTTCATTATTTTTGTGCATGTTTTTAAATATATTTATGCTAATAGAGTGAATCTGGTTAGTCACTTTGCCATGTAGTCTAATGACTGTTTTATGCAGATTTTTCGGACAATTTTGGTCAAAGACAAGGAATTTATGAGCAAATGGCAGCCAAACTCAAAGAAAACAGGGAAGAGGACTTGTAGGGGGGTGTCTCCTTCATTAATGACCCCTTTCCTCGAATCCTCCATCAGCAACTCGGAGCATAAAGGCCCACATTGATGATTCCAAGGGGCAGCTGAGCAAGTCAAGTAGGACTGCTGTTTATCTTCAGTTCTAGGAAGCCGAGTTCCTTGATTTTAGGAGAACTGTTGGCAGTCCCCATTTGTATAAAGAAGAAGGCTTCGAGCCTCAGTAGGTTAGCCAGTTCTTAATAGATTTTCGCACTTTTGTGCAATACATTGGTCAGCTTACTTTCGAGTTCTTTTTTAGAACGATTTATGTGATGTAACTGCTAATTTTTGATAAATGAAGATGAAACCGTTTTTGAGCCAGCACTGATCTCTTTCAGAGGGCTGAAGCTCTTGGGTTAGGGCCCAAACCAAGCTGCCCAACACCTTCTTTGTGTATTTATATGTTTTCTTGCTTCCATTCATGAGTTAATTTATGTTGCTTAGGTTCATCTTACTTTGTTAAATTATGTTGATTTTGATGATTAGCATAGTTGTTTTTGTATCAGTTATGCAAGTACGTTGCTGCAGTGACAAAATAAGATTCAAAAAGGCCATAACAGGCCCTAATCTCCTTTCTCCCTTCCTGGGACTATGATCTGAGGTCAAGGCACTACTGCTGCCACCAAAAACATATTTTTTTCTCTTCCATGCAACTTCTAGTGTGATAACTTGATTTGGAAAGGTTGATATCAGTTCAGATTCACTTGCTTAGATCATTTGCTGTTCATTTACCATATTTCTCTTGCATGCTTTTCTGTTCATAGGTTACTGATAAGCATTTTCTGTTTTTAGGTTAGAAATTAGGTCAAGCTAGACAAAATTCTGTTTTTATTTCTTTCTTTGGTCAGTTTTTGATAAGTAAATGTGCAGATCTCTTGCAAGATATCTTAACTCACCATCCCTCCATAAAACAACCAACACCAACTCATTTCTCATAGATTTCCCATCTCATTCGCAACATTTCGCCAATCTTCCCTAATTTCTACGGTTTTTCCATAAAGTTGTTTTCTTGACGATTTGAAGAAATCCAACCATCTCATTTGTCCCTGATCTTCCTTGGCAAGTTCTAGACACCTCAACACCTTCATTTCCCTTTTTCCATCATTTTTCCACCTTCAAAACTCTAAAAATAGCTTTCAGCCTCCTCATGTAGATCCTCCTGTAGAACCTCCTGTAGATCCCCTGCAGCCTCTTGTAGAATTTCCTGTGAGTGATTTTCCAAAGTCTGATCACAATGGAAGTCTTCATAAGGGTACTAGGGGCTTATTAGGACCCCTCCACCTCATCATCTGCAAAAGCCAACTCCATATTTCTTTGCCACCAAACCTCTGCATAGTTATAACAAGTTAAATCACAAGCATAATAATTCCACATAAAAATACTCAAAAGTACAAAAATATGATTTCTTCTCATTTCTTTTCAAAAGTAGCTTGAATAAATGAAATTTACCTTTTCAGTAGTCAATGGCACTCACTTCATTAGTTCCCATCTCTTTTCTTGCAAAAATAGGGTTAGTGGGTAAACTAGGGTTTGAGTTTCATTTTAGTTTTCCTTCTCTTTCTGCAAGTAGAATAGCCCCTGTAGAGTTAGCTTTCTTCCATCATAGTAAAAGCTTCTTCTAAGAACTCATAGAAGTTGGCTTAAGCTCCTAGCGAACTTGTGCCATCTAATTACGTGACAACCTGTAGTAAGAGCTAGTACTTGTGCATACAACACCATCGCTTCCAAGTTTGTTACGAACTACCGGGTTGATAAAAGTAAAGAAGGAAGCCCCTGGAGTTGCAACATTATTGCTGCAATACTGGAGCCCACCATTCTTTTTGGCACCATTGCCGGGGAAGCGTCAGAGTATTTTGTGATTACTGCTTTCTTCTATTTTCTACTGCAACATTCTACTAAGTAGTTTATTTCAGCAAAAGTAGAGTAGTTGTTTCATTTCAATTCTGCAAAAGTAGATTAGGAATTTCCTGCTCTCATTTCAATTCTGCAATTTCCATTTTAGCAAAGTAGATTAGGCATTTCCTACTTTCATTTCAATTCTGCAATTTCCATTTCAGCAAGCATAGATTAGTCATTTCCTCCTTTCATTTCAATTCTGCAATTTCCTTTTCAGCAAGCGTAGATTAGTCATTTCCCGCTTTCATTTCAATTCTGCAATTTCCATTTCAGAAAAGTAGATTATTCATTTCCTTTCTTTCATTTCAATTCTGCAATTTCATTTCAGCAAGATTCATTTCAGTTAGTTGCAGTTTGTTGTTCAAATACTTTTCAATTTTTGCAGGTACAAGCAGAAAAAAAACAAAAATCACCCAAAAAGAGATTTCCTTTCATGCCTCGTAGGAATAGAGACAATTTAGGAAAATTCCTACCCAACACCCCCACCACATCACTAAGTCACCCTTCTCTCTTCTTTAGTGGCAGTGATCCAGAAGAACCTATAAGTGAACCTCTAGATATATACGAAGGTCCTGTAATAGAAGAAGAGCAAGAAACCATTCCTCCTGAGACCATGGCTGAAAACATAAATGTTAGAGGAAATGGGAAAATAATAGAGGGTTCCTTTCCTATCTAGGAGACCAATGGGGACACAAAAATGAAAAACATAAGTCCTTCGGCCTTACCTCACTTCCATGGATTAACTACCGAAGACCTTGATAACTTCTTGTTTAAGTTTTTTGTTCTCTGTTGAACCTATGACTATGCAGAAGGCGAGCAGAAGTTGAAATTGTTTCCTTCTACCATCAAGGATGCAGCATTGTGCTGGTTCATGGGGTTACCTAAAAACAGTATTACAACTTGGGCTCCGATGCAACAAGCCTTTAACAACAAATACTAGGACCACTATAGGTCAAAGGATACCAAGGAAGAAATCTTCCGAATGACCATGGGAAGTGATGAATCTTTAGAAGACTACGAAGAGAGGTTTCAACTATTATAAATGGGCCAGGTGCACACTTGACTCCGAATCTATGAAGTTGGTCCTGCTCAGAGGAGTCCCTGAAGACCTTCTAGATACCCTCCATCTACTGGCTGGGGGAGACATCTACCAACTACCTTATGATGACATAAATACTGTGTTTAGAAACCATTCTAGGGTAGCCAGAAAGAGAGGTAGGGGAAGTCAACCTTTAGCCAATACATCCTCATCCAGTTCATCCCTTAGAAACGAACTTGAGAACCGGCTGGAAGATTTCAAGAGCGAGATGAGGTAGACTCTTGCCATGCAAATGGATACCTTGCATATCAAAAGGAAACAAGAGGAAGCCAAGAGGGCTTTGGCCATCTTTTGTCCAAGGTGCACTAGAAAGCATCCTAGGAACGAATGTCCATTGCACTCTATAGAAGTGTGTTTAGTCTGTGAAGAAGACCATCCTACGAATCAGTGCCCTTCCTTGCCCGGAATTAAAGCTGCATATCAGGGGGATGAAGGAGCCACTAAACCACTCTATTTCATGAACCAAAGGAAGCCACATGGACCCAAACCTTACCATCAGGGAATACAAGGGACATTCTAGACCTATTACAACCACAATCAAGCTACTTCCATGCCTTCTTGGGGTTCCCCTGCTCATCCTTCCTGGTCCATACCCCCTCCTTTGTCGTATCCATCTCAATACCATGCTCCTCCAGTTTCTCATTCGTTTCACTCTTATGCTCAGCCACAACCTCAGTGGAATGCACCTCATCAGGGGTGGAGACCCCAGTACAACTCTCCTCCTACTCTTTTGCCTTGACCACCTACTCAACCGCAACCATTGCCTCTTGCTCCACCAAGGCAACCCCAAATACCTACTCAATAGAACTCGAACCCCAATAACAGACAGGCCCAACAGGTGTATAGTGGAGAAACATCATGCCCAACCTATGCTGTGGAGATTCAGAAGATTAAACTACGATCTGGGAAGGTTCTCCGAGATAGCCAACCTCCTCCTAAGGAGGAAGAGGAAGAAAAACAGGAAAGTGAACCAAAAGCCATTCCACCCTTTCCTAAGAGACTAACAGGAACAACATAACCGACCCCAGAAGAAACTAAACTTCTGGGAGAACTGAAACAATTATATGTAAAGATACCACTTCTCCAAGCCATAAAATATGTGCCCATATACAACAATTTGATCAAGGAGAAGTGCTTCAGGCACCTAAGTAGGCGTAGGATAAATGATCCAACTATCAATGTCATAGGGCAATCGTCCGACCTGATGTTGGGGTAGGTAATATGTCTGAAATATCTAGACCCTGGGAGTCTTGTAGTCGATGTTCACATCAATGGAACTGTAATCCCCCATACCCTGATTGATCTAGGGGTTGCCATTAATGTGATGACCAAGGACAATATACTCAAGCTCAACCTTCAGGGTTCCCTAAGAAAGACCACAACAGTACTGCAGTTAGCATACTGCTCCACCATGATCCCTGAGGGGATTGTGGAAGATGTAATGGTCTCTATTGATTCCTGGGAGTATCCTACTAATTTCCTAGTTCTCTAGCCAAAGACAAAGCTCACTGGGTATCCTCTCATCCTGGGAAGACCTTGGTTGGCTATTGCAGATGCCTACATCAGTTGTTGAGTTGGGAACATGAAAATCAAGAACATGCATATGTCCAAATAGCTAGTCCTATATCCTCCTGCCCAACCTCTGTTAGAACATGATTTACCTCTCTCATTGGAGATGGAAGATGAGGATGAAGTCTATTCCACACCATTGTATATAGTGGAGGCTACCATGGGGGACCCACAAACCGAGGATGATATTATTGAAAACTTGATTCAGAATCCACCCCCTAGTGTGTTGCCATTGGAAGAGCTAGTGGAAGAAACCCAAGCCAATCCTTTAGTTGATCTCTGTGTGGCTGATCCAACCTCTCTCCGAGTTAAGAATGTGGAATTTGGCCTAGAAATAACCTTGAAGATCAACTCATCCCTATCCACCTCTCAGGAGAAAGAAATGTGTAGCTTATTGAAAAACCGCTTGGATGCTTTTGCTTGGAGCTATCAGGAGATGAAGGGAGTCCACCCTTCAGTTTGTACTCATCACATTTACATTAAAGAAGATTGTAAACCAGTCAGGCAGCCCCAAAGGAGGATGAATCCAGCCCTTAAAGACATTGTAAAAGAAGAACTACAAAATTTGCTGGATGCAGGATTCATCTACCCCATCTCTGACAGTGAATGGGTCTTTCTTTTGGTGTTGGTGCCAAAGAAAAATGGGAAGTGGAGAATTTGTGTCAATTATCGGGAACTAAACAAGGACACCATGAAGGACCATTTCCCTTTGCCTTTCATAGATTAAGTGTTAGATGGCCTGGTAGGGAAGAAGTTCTTTTCCTTCTTAGATGGGTTTAGTGGGTACAACCAGATCCAAATCAGCCCAGAAGACCAAGATAAGACCACTTTCACTTGTCCTTGGGGTACTTTTGCATACCAGGTCCTTCCTTTTGGGTTGTGCAATGCTCCCACCACTATCTAGAGAGTAGTACTGAGCATATTTGCTGAACTGGTTAATGATTCAGTGGAAATCTATATGGATGACTTTACCCCTTATGGTTCTAACTTCCAAGAAGTTTTGACTAACCTGGGAAAATTTCTAGCCAAGTGCATTGAAATGAACTTGTCCCTTAGTCCTGAAAAATGCGAATTCCTGATGACTGAAGGGACCATGGTAGGTCATACAATTTCTCAGCAAATATTACAGGTGGATCCCAACAAAATTTCCATCATCTAAAGGGTTCCACCTCCTTAAAAATTAAGAGATGTTCGAAGTTTCCTAGGCTTAGCAGGGTATTATAGAAGATTCATTAAGGATTTTAGTAAGCTAGCCTCTCCATTGTTTGGTCTTTTGGGAAAATATGGTAAGTTCATATGGACTGACAACTGTCAAGAGGCTCTGGACACTTTGAAAGGTAAACTGGTAATTGCCCCAATTTTGAGAGGTCCAAACTGGGCCCTACCTTTCCACATTCACATAGATGCCTCGAACAAAGCGATAGGAGCAGCCTTAGGGCAAGTTGATGAGAAGCTACCCTATGCCATATATTTTGTAATTAAAACTTGTCCAGGGCAGAATTAAACTACACTGTAATCGAAAAAGAGCTCCTAGCTGTGGTCCATTCCCTGAATAAGTTTAGACACTACATCAACGGCTACCAAACTTTTGTACACATTGATCATACCGCAATTAGATATTTGATGAATAAACTAGATGTAAATTCTCATATTATTAGATGGTTACTTTTATTGCAGCAATTTGATTTGACGATTGTTGATAAGCTGGGTAAGGAAAATGTTGTTGCTGATTTTCTGTCTAGACTAGATCTGCCCGCAGGTGAAGAAGGAATGGTGGATGATCAAATGCCAGATGAACACCTATTTTCTATTTCAGTACTCTCTCTATGGTTTGTTGATATAGCGGATTACTTGGTTTCAGCACAGTTTCTGCCACACCTGTCCTCAAAGGAGAAGAGTAAGATCATGAGGAAAAGTGCCCCATTCACCTGGATTGGGGGAAATCTTTTTAAACTTGGCCTAGATCAGATTTTGAGGCGATGTGTCAGGGAGGAGGAAGTTTTTGACATTCTCCTAACCTGTCATGATGGGTCCTGTGGGGGCCATTTTGCAGCAAAGAGGACTGTCTTCAAAATTTTGCAAGCAGGTTACTATTGGCCCACTCTTCATCAAGATGTCAGAAGATATATCAGCTAATGTGACCGATGTCAAAGGATGGGGAAAGCTACTCCAAGGGATGAGATGCCCCTGCAACCTCAAGTGACTTTCGAGCCATTTGAGAAGCGAGGCATGGACTTTGTGGGTCCTATTAACCTTCCTTCAAAACAGAAATCTTACATCATTGTGTGTACCGATTATATGACAAAATGGGCAGAAACAAAGGTGATCAAGGCAGCAATAGAAGAAAAAGTAGCTAAGTTTTTGAGGGAAAATATCTTGTACAAGTTTGGTTATCCAAGATAATTAGTCATAGATCAAGGGAGTTAATTTACCTCTAATCTGATTGAAGACCTGCTCACACATCACAAGATTAAGCACATAAATTCCACCCCTTATCATCCGCAAGCAAATGGACAGGTGGAAGTCACTAATAGAGCTTTGGAAGGGGTTTTGACTAAGGTAGTGAGCAGCAGCATAAAAGATTGGGTAGATCGATTGGTTGAGGCCACTTGGTCCTATAACACCACATGGAAAACCACCACAGGGTTCACACCCTATGAGCTAGTCTATGGGAAGAAGGCTTTGGTGTCAATAGAATTTGAAAAGAACACATTAAGGATGGCAGCTCAGCTGGACCTAGATCTCAACCATGCACAAAAGGAAGGGTTACTTCAGCTAAATGGATTAGATGAATAGAGATTGCAGGCCCTTCTCCACTCAGAGGTAGTCCAACTTCAAAGGAAAATATGGCATGACAAACACCTCAAAGAAAAAAAATTCCAGGAAGGAGACTGGGCACTGCTGTATGATTCAAGATATAAAGATTTCAAGGGAAAACTGAGGACAAGATGGCTGGGACCATACACAGTAGAAAAATACAATGACAATGGTTCAGTTTTTATCTAGACCATCAATGAAGAATCCATCCCCATGCTTGTCAATGGGCATAGGTTGAAGCTCTACAGGAAGCCCCTCTCTAAGCATGAATTCATTAAGATTCTGGGTAAAACAGTGTTGGTAGTGGAGTAGGTCTCTGCCTCCACTCCACCCACACCCTAAAAAGAAGAAGAAAAAAATAGAAAAAAACAGAAAAAAGAATAAAAGATCCCAGGGAGAAAACCTCTTGGAGGTGCCCAGGGTAGGTAGTGAAGGTGAAAACCTCCTGAAGGCACCCTAGCTGTCTCATTAAAAAAAAAAGAGAGAGAAAAAGATAGAAAAAAAAAAAAGAAAAAACAGAAAAACTAACTTCTTTTGAATGCATTACAGATTGCAGGAGGGTCACAAAAGAAAAAAGACATGGCTAGGCTGCATACAACCTTGATAGCTCATTTCTCCATCACCACTGTCTTTTCCCAGGCCTTGGTATCACTTGTTCTGGAAATTTTGCATCCTACAGGAAACTCTGTGTATTCTACAGGAGGCTTCTGTAGAAACCACAGAGAGCTCAAAATTAAGTTCAGGAAAAAATACGAGGGCTAAAATTTTTTCTAGAAGGCCTGTGGACCTCCCTGCCACCATTCATCCTCCTAATTCTCCATTCCATCCCTGCACACCTACATTTCCACTCGCTTTTTCTTCCCTGCATAGAAAACATACAATTATGTTTCTTTTGTTTTTCTTTAAAAAAAAATGATGATGATAAACAACAACATTCTTCACTTGGTTCTTACTTGATGCATTCCAGATATTTTTCCTTTCCTTCAAAACCTTCCTCAGCTATCTCTTCAGTCCCTCCTTAAGCATCAACCAGAAATTTTAGAAGGAGAAGCAGCTACAGGAAATCCTGCAGAATTCCTGTAATAGTTGATCCCTTTAAAAAACAAGCTCCAAAGGCAGGGTCAATGCAGCCAAGATGTATACAGCATACAAGAAGCCATTCCTGATCGAAAATCACAAGCATAAGGTAGCCAAGCCATTATTTTAAAGGCCACGAGCACCAACAGCAGTAACAAAAAAAAATAGTGCCAAAGTCTGAGCATGCAGAGCACGGTAGCGACTAACATGTAAGTAGATAAACATGTTCCTCTGTTGCATGAATATCATTTAGAAACTGCATGAGCCATTGAGATGGTCGCAATTAAACAAAATTGGTGGCCAGCTAACTGGCCACCCTCGTTCAGTTCAAACAAGCCTCATCCAATTCAAACAATAGTTCAGAAGGTGCAATCAGCACGTGTGGTTCGTCAACTTGGGAAGAAAAACTCAAAACCGGTAGTGGTGGAAGTGTATAACGGGAATGACGAAAGTGATGGCGGGCAGGCGACATGAAATACCATAATGGAACTGGAGTAGGGACCAACGGTATGGATGGGGATAACGTACCCTTCCTGCCACCTCACCTCGTCACCGCAAATCACGCCATAAGCTTAAGTACGCTGCAGTAGAAGCCTCCACCACCTTTTGTTTTCATTGCCATCGACGCGTTCTCAGCTGCAACAACTCACCTACCACCTTCAGAACATCGAAACAGTCGCTCTCTGCCAGTTTTCAAAACCCTCCTGCTTATCAAGCTCTATAGGAGCATTATCACATTCTACAGGAGCAGAAACACAGTCTACAAGAGCCTTTCTACAGGAAGGTCAGAGAGTAGCTCTACAAAGGGAAAATTAGAAATTTTTTCCAAATTCGAGCTCGAAAAAAGGTAGGCTCAAAAACCCACTCTGCATGTGATATATCTACAAAAGGTGATGGGATTTGAACCAAATTATTGGGTTGAAAAGGGAAGGGAAAGTGAAAACAAAAGTCTGCCTGTGTTTTTCTTAAATACATACAGTCTCTCCATTTTACTCTCTACATTAAAAGTCTATCCTTTTCTTCCCCATATTCTCCTGTAAAGAAGGGATGCAAACATAGAAAATCGAGCCTAAAAAAAGGTGAATTTTCATTTGGGAAGTCTGTTTATCTTGTGAGAAAGAAAAAGCATTGTTTTTTATACTCTATGTTTTGTCAAAATCTTGATTTCCTAAAAAAAAAGCCCAAGAAGTAAATTTAGGTTGAGATCAGGGTTTGAAGGGAGGGAAATTGCAAATTGTTGTTGTGAAAAAAGAAGAACACGAAAAAATTCCCTCTCTGGTTCTAGAAAGACAAACCTCAGCCGTTCCTCTGTTTTCGGTCTTGAAAATTTGTTGCCTTCCTCCTCACTTGATAATTTCCAGTAGTCACTAAACATCATGACAAGGGGTTTTATGAGAAAAAAGCCTTTTAATTCTACCAAATTGCATGAACACCCAGAAGTGGTAGCCCTCTTTACTAGGGCAAATCGGATGCCTTTCTTTGAGAGAATTCATGGGTATGATGAGGAAGTAACAGAGGAATTTTTAATGTCTTTAAGACCCCATTCAAAAACCCATGATACAATCTGTTTCAGGGGTGTAATCATAGAGCTTACACCAGAATTCATCAGCAGAATCACAGGTCTTCCACTTGGGCTCCCCTGGAGCAAAGAAGAAAAACCACTAGGACAAGTTGCTAAAAAGACATTTTTCCAGCCTTATGAACATCCTGTAGAGGATAAGAATGGGGTCAGAAGGACAAGTATACCTCATTCATGGGGTGAGGTCACCTACCAGATCATGAAATATATCTCCTGTGAAGGAAGATACAGTATAGTCTATGTTTATCACTTCAGATTATTGCATGAACTAAGATATGGAATGGACCTACCTGCATCTATAAAACTTAGTCTCCCATATTTCCTCCTCCAATCTTTGATAGAGTGTGGCACCAAGCTAAATGCAGGGGTTCTAGACCAACTAGCCCACCATGGGCTCATTAAATTACTAGTAGAGCATGCCCTCCACACATACACCATCCCTATAGTCTGGGAAATTTTTCAGGAACATGTCTAGAGAAGATGACATAAAAACTCTCACTGATGACCTTAGCCCATCTGGCAGTGAAGAGAAGTAGAAAGAGGAACTTGAGAAGGAAATCCATGAGAAAGCACAAAATATTCAATTAGAAGAAGAAAAAGAGGAAAAACAGAGAGAAGAGGAGAAACATGACACAACCACAGTTGAACCTAAAGCAAAAAAAGAAAACAACATCAAAAGCAGAGAAGAGGAAGAGGAAAAAAGCTGAGAAGAAGAAGCCTAAGATAGCTTAGAAAAAGATTGCCATAGGAAAGGCAGAAACTCAGCAAGAAAAGGAGAAAACACCACCTGAGATAGCAGAGACAAAAACAGAAACAACAGACATAGGCAAAACTGCAGAGGATGAAGAAGAAAAATAACAAGAAGAAGTGTCCCCTGAGACACTAGCAAGGGAAGCAACAATTGTTCTTGTTGCACTTAGCACTCAAGCTAAGCAAAAGGAGAAAATAAAAAGACAGACATATATGTATTTCAAAGCTTGGAGGAGCACCAAAATCAAGGTGGGCAAGCCCCAACCACCTTCAAAATAATCCATTATCATTGAGGATGCATCTACTGTAACAAAGGAGGAATCTCCCTCCAAAATCTCCATCACCTACGAGAGAGGGAGTCCTAAGACCTCCACCTGGAAGGAAAGGATCAAATTAATGGACTCTAAAGCAGTCCTACAGTAGGCACAAACCTCTTTATAGGAGACACTAGCCAAGCTCAAAGAAACTAAAAAACTGGAAAAGATGGTAGAAGAATAGTCCCAAGAGGAAGGTAAGGCAAAAAAGATACCTGAGCTTGGACCGCAGCCTAACTTAGGCTCCTACTACAACCTTCTGGAAGGTGGGAAGATCATCCCACAAAAATTTGCAGTGCCTCTTTTTTTGAACTAGAGAAGGAAAGAGTCAGGACCCACACCTAGATGCAGATTGCAAAATCCAAAGGGGTCGAAGATACAGGGCACATGGAAAACAATTTGAGAGAGTTGAGCAGAGAATTGAGCATGGCAAGGCACACAGAGAGCATCAAAAGAGCTCACTATCGGAAGAAAATGAATTGTTGAAAAAGCAACTACAAGAAAGGAAACCTCAAGGAGGAAATAAGCTATCAATGTTGGAAGGAAAACAACGAAAAGGGGGACCCCAGGCAGATAGTGAGGCAGCAGAGGGACCCCAGGCAGATAGTGAGGCAGCAGAGAAACAACAACAAGAAGAAGAACCACATACAGATAGTGAGACATTGATGAAACAACAACAAGAAAAAAAATCCCAGGCAAAAACTGAAGTGCTAATTTTGAAAAGGTAGCTGCAGGAAAAGGAAGCCCAGTTAGTCTGCATGGCTAGCTGGGAAATGGAGGCCTTGCAGTGTAGACAGCTAGCTAAATCATATGCCTTGTATCTCAAAGATCAGTGGCTCCAATTCTAGATTAAGACATTGGCCCAGAGAGGCACAATACCATTTCAAGATTATGGCCAATTTATGCATTTATGTGATCATAGTTCAGCGAGGATAAAGCAAAGCTAGTAGAATTTTACCTACACAACATGGCACTTCCTGACATGAATTTATGGGATCCAATGCTACATTCGGGGACTTATATCTAATGGCTATGGCTTCTTGGTTGAGCCATGAAGAAAAGAGAGCAGTGGTACTTCAGAAAATAATGGCAAAAGAGCTAAGTGAGCCCCTGATGATAAGAGCAGAACCAACAAAACCCTTGGCTCTCATCTATGCCCACCAACACCTTGCAGCTAATCCTCAAGTTTTCCCTAACTATGTTGACAAGCAAGCACATGCTATTTCTCATTTCAAATATATGGAGAGATTTTTTGGTGATGATTGCCTTCATGTAGTCGAATGAGTGTTTTATGCAATTTTTTTGGACAATTTTGGTCAAAGACAAGGAATTTATGAGCAAATGGCAGCCAAACTCAAGGAAAACAGGGAAGAGTACTTTTAGGGGGGTGTCTCCTTCATTAATGACCCATTTCCTTGAATCCTCCATCAGTAACTCGGAGCACAAAGGCCCACATTGATGATTCCAAGGGGCAATCGAGCAAGTCAAGTAGAAATGTTGTTTATCTTCAGTTCTAGGAAGCCGAGTTCCTTGATTTTAGGAGGACTGTTGGTAGTCCCCATTTTTATAAAGAAGAAGACTTCGAGCCTTAGTAGGTTAGCTAGTTGTTAGTAGATTTTCGCACTTTTGTGCAGCACATTGGTCAGCTTACTTTCGAGTTCTTTTTAGAACAATTTATGTGATGTAAATGTTATTTTTTGATAAATGAAGATGAAACTATTTTTGAGCCAGCACTAATCTCTTTCAGAGGGTTGAATCTCTAGGGTTAGGGCCCAACCCGAGCTACCCAACACCTCCTTTATGTATTTATATGTTTTCTTGCTTCCATTCATGAGTTAATTTCTGTTGCTTAGGTTCATCTTACTTTGTTAAATTAGGTTGATTTTGATGATTAACATAGTTGTTTTTGTATCAGCTGTGTAAGTAGGTTACTGTAGTAAAAAAATAAGTTTCAAAAAGGCCACAACAGGCCTTGATCTCCTTTATCCCTTCTTGGGACTATGATCTGAGGTCAAGGCACTACTGCTGCCACCAAAAACATATTTTTTGCTCTTCCATGCAACTGCTAGTGTGATAACTTGATTTGGAAAGGTGGATATCAGTTCAGATTCACTTGCTTAGATCATTTCCTGTTCATTTACCATAGTTCTCTCACATTCTTTTATGTTCATACGTTACTGATAAGCATTTTCTGTTTTTAGGTTAGAAATTAGGTCAAGCTAGACAAAATTCTGTTTTTAGTTCTTTCTTTGGTCAACTTTTGATAAGTAAATGTGCAAATCTCTTGCAGGGTATCTCAGCTCACCATCCCTCCATAAAACAGCCAGCACCAGGTCATTTCTCATAGATTTCCCAGCTCATTCGCAACATTTCATCAATCTGCCCTAATTTCTGCGTTTTTTTCCATAAAATTTCAACATCTTGATTTAATTCAGCACTTGAAATCACATTTGGAGGCTAAGATGGCGAAGTAGGACTTCTATTGTATGGGTGATATACTTTCTTAGGAACTGATGATTCAACTACTTGTTCCTTTATTTCAATCATATCATTTGACATAGTTTTCAAGACTTTTTGAAGACCTTCAAGATCGAATGGATCCTTTGGGGTTTTCTTCTTTGATTCTTGGCTAAAAGTCACTTTTTTAGATTTCTTATCTTCCATCTTAGATCATTTTTCTAAAGCTAATATTCTCTTTTCTACAGACATGGCTTCTTTCATGTTTTCTAAAAGAGTAGCCTTACTGGCTCTATCTACAAAAATGGCTATATTAGAAGGTAAAGCATAAATGTACCACTCTATTTGTACATAAACAAAAGGTTTAGAAGCACCTAGGATTTTTTTTAATAACTTGTTAAATCTAGAGTTGAAATCTTTGATCCTTTCACCTGAATTTGTTTTTAGGTTAGAGAGAGAATTGATTAAAGATGCCACTGTTCTATCATCTCGAAATTTTGCAAGAAACAGTTGTTCAAAAGTTACCCAGTCTGTTATAGTTCCTGCTGGAAGAGAAAAGTACCAGGATCCCCAGATCCTTTAAGAGTATAGGGAAACAATCTTACTACAATATCTTCATGCACAACCCCATTCAAATTCATGGCCAACATAAAATTGTTGATGTGTTCTTCAGTAGGAAGACCATCATCTGGACTGTATTTGGGCAACCATTTCTCTGGATGATCAGGAAGAGGATATGGGTTTGCAAACAACACGGCACCAGGATTAGTCTAAGGCTGATTAGCCATAACATTAGTTGGGATTGGAGAAGATATAGAAGGAGATATAAAAGTGGTGGGTATGGATGTAGAACTTACAACTGGACTAGTACTACTTGTGGTAGAACTAATTGTTTGAGTAGAAGAAATGGAAAGATGAGAAGATGTGAATAGAGGTGTAGTGAATGAGGGAGTAAATTCAATATCATCAGAGATCTTAGAATTGGGTTCATTGAACTCAATTCTTTGATCAATAATGATGTTTGTTAATTGTTCACTGGTATTTAGATGTGGAATGATATTTGATATTTGTTGGAGAAAGAGATGTTTTTGCTTGGATAGTAAATTATTCAGTGTTAAAGCCTCATTAATGAATTCCTTTGCAGTAGGAATATCATTATACTTTTCTAGGTCACCCTATAGCTCCTGGATTTGTTTGTTTTTCGTAGATAAGTCATTTTCATGGCTTATTCTTAGTACTTCCATATTCTGTTGTAGCTTATGAAGCTGCTCCTTTGCTTGATGGTTCATGCTAGCTCTTTCTTCTTCTAACCATTATTGTAATAGTGTGATTTGGTTGTCCTTTTCTTTAATCAAAACAAAGACTTCGGTTTCTTTGTCGATTGTTGCAGTAGCATATGCTCCAACAAATTGAGATATCCGAGTCAAATGTTCAGTTGGATTTATTTGTGTGTCCTTCCATAGGACATCCATGAATTCATGTTCTGAAGAAGTTTCAATTCTCCTCCTCTTCCTCTATCCTTTACAACAACTTTATGAAGAGGGCTGTATAACACGTCTAGAGGAGGGATATATGTTACATTCAAGAAATTTTTAGTAGTTGGGTCTGCAGGAATTACCTTTGTGTCTTGGAAAAATTTTTTTGGACCTTCAGTGGTCACTGCTGCTATTTGCCTTGGTGCGGTCTGAAATCTTGTGGGTTCTTGTGTTGATGATACCTTAGGGGTATCCCATAGTTTGTCATTGAATGCATCCCACAACTTTTCTAATTCATTTGTTTCTTCTTCCTAATCTCATGACGTGCCTGGCTTATTCTGCTCCTCAGACTTGGTTTCAATTTTATGATCAGTAATCCGAAATTCTTGTGGAAGGTATTCTAATCTTTGTTCTCTAAATTCCTGGAATCTTCTTAATTTCTCTGGATTTAAATTTGTCTTCGCCACATTCAGAATCTGCTCAAAGTTCTCCGCTGATTCCAGTAAATCTTCAAACTCATCTACTGTATGAGTTACAGGTCTGATCTTAACTAAAATGGTGAATTTGTTTGCTACTTGCTGTGCATCAAAAGACCTTGATGGTAGAATAAGGAGCTTCAATAACTGCATATTCTGATACTTTTTATATGCATGACCATAATTAACAAGGGTAAATGACCCACACTGAAGGGGAAAATTTGGCCATTGGGATTTCTTCATTTCCTTCAATGATTTTGTGATGCTATTTCCTACTGTTTGGTATGCTACTTCCCTTGCCAATACTTTATCCGATACATACATAGGGAGGAAATGTGGGAAATCTTGG
The DNA here is from genome assembly GCA_000404065.3 of Pinus taeda. Lineage (NCBI taxonomy): Eukaryota > Viridiplantae > Streptophyta > Pinopsida > Pinales > Pinaceae > Pinus > Pinus taeda. The sequence goes on along the minus strand of APFE031119682.1, from coordinate 99,921 downwards.
ATACCAAATATCCTAATATAAGAGAAGGATTCTTCAAGAAAATACCTTCTGATTTCTTGGAGATCTATGATATCTTCTTTTGTGAATCTTAGACAATTCTGTTGAAAACTAACTAATGTTAAGGGAGAAAAACTCCATGGCATAATTGGTGAAAATGTGGTATAAAATCTTTTTCCCACATTTTCTTATAACTTTGGAACATTGGAGTAGGATCATTGGTAGTCCATTTCCAACCCATGGTTGGAAAATGAGTACAGAAACAAATAGCGTCGAAAACATATGCAATCATGAAGAATTGGGGAACTACTCTAGAGGAGGCAGCCTTGGTTTGGCGATATTCAGTAATCGCTTTGGCCAAATTCTCAGACAGAATGGTTGCCCAATTCATAATGTGAGAATTAACACAAGAATCAATTAAAGGAATCCAATTGATCAAGAACTTATAATTATGAGGGAGACTATACAACCTACATAGTTTAGAGGTTGCGAAATTATAAGGGTTCGCTAAAGAAGCAATGCGGTACATACCCTCTTTATCTTATTTGAATTTATTATCTCTTCTCCTACATTCTTGTATCATTTGAAATAGGTCTTCATTTTCCTTTACAGAATTTGCAGCAAATTGTTTTTCGTAAATGTTCTGGGCATCGGGTAGCTTGTACATTTGTTGTAAATCTTCAGCTCTAAAAGAACCCAAGACTATGTTTTTAGTTGTCTTGATAAGTCTATCTTCCACTTTTGTATTCTCTACTACCCATATTATCATAGATGTGTATGGAAAGAACCTAGCCCTTGCTACTATTCGGTGAAGGAAAGAGCATGCAACATCTTTGAACTGTACTCCTGACAGTTTTGTACTATCAACCGTTTCTCGAATATCTGTTACTTCAGGGCTTTCATTCTCCAGTGTAGTATAGATAATCTTCCATGCAATGGTGCCTCCATCTGAAGTGCAAACTGTATCTGTAAAAATGGACAACATATCTGCGCTTTCAGTTTCTACGATAGATTGCTTGATATGCTTCTGCATCACCTTTCGAATGGACATCTCTTGAGCGGAGTTCCTATTAAAACCAACAACAATTAATTGTTGTGTAAAATAAAAGATCTAATGAAATGACTAAACTTTGTAAGAAAAGATCCGAGAGTGAGTTCAACATTAATCAACCATAACGAACACCATGATTACATCCATAGGGATGATAACCATATTAAATCATTCTGACCTAACTCATGTCCAACTTAAAACCACTATTAAAAATTTGTCAAATCCATCATATCAGATATTTAAGCTATGGCACGAACAAAAATTTGTTGATGGATCTTGCGATCTATCATATGCGATATCACAAAATCACAAGATCGCAATATTAGGATATCGTAATATCGAAGTTTTGATAGGTAAAAATTAAGCTCTTGACATAATATCCTCTGATGTATGATATGCAATCAAGATGTCATATAGAAAGTTCAATCGCAAGTTGCATATCAATATTTTTTGAATGTGCTTAACTTTGCTACTAAGGAATCGTGTGATTTTCAATTTGTGATGAGGACTTTAATATGTTTTAAGTTAGATTCAAAAAGGGATTTTTTAAAAGCGACAATTTTCTAAGAGTTGGCATTTTATTCAAAAAAAAGGGGGAAAATTCAATTTTTAAAAGGGTCCCTATTTATATTATATATAATATAAATGGGGGGGTTCAAAAAAGTGTTTTCCTCAATGTTGGAGTAGTTCTAGATGCTTCTGCATAAAATTCTCATCCTCCCATGTGGAATATTCAGCGGGTAAGTTATTCCACTTGATGAGATACTCTGAAATTGATCGATTTTGTAGCTGTTGAGTTCTTGTTTCTGTGACTGCTTCAGGTTCCAATATGATTTTTCCTTCCTTGTCAAGTTCTAGTAATATTGTTTGAACTCGGAGCTTGTCACCTATAACCTTATTTAATCATGAAACATTGAAAATTGGGAGCACTCGAGAAGCTGTAGGAAGCTCCAATTTGTATGCCATAGTACCAATATTTTGCAACACCTTGTATGGACCATAATACTTTGGTGATAATTTATTATCCTTCTTAGCTTGCTTGAGGGAAATTTATTTATATGGTTGTATCCGTAGAAATACCTAGCCACCTACATCAAAAATTCTTTCACTGCGATGTTGATATGCCTGTTGTTTCATTATATTATGTGCCAAAGTCGGGTTATCCTTTAAGAGTTGGAGAACTTGTCGTTGATTCTCGATGCAATATTCCACCACTTGAACATTCTAATTTTCTCTTAAATATGATGTGATGAACGATGGATGATATCTATAAAGTGCCATAAATGGGGTCATTTTTGTTGCAGTATGGAAGGAAGTGTTATACCACCATTCAGCCAGAGGCAACAATTTGACAAATTGTGTATGTTTATCATATACAAGGCAATGAAGATATCCTTCCAAACATTTTCTTACTATCTCAGTTTTCCCATCAGATCAAGGATGATAAGATGAGATATGAGCTAACTGAGTACCAAGACAAGAAAATAATTCTGTCCAGAAAATTCCAGTGAAAATGGGATTTGTTTTACTTACAATAATCTTTGGGTTTCCATGTATCTTTTGAATTGTTTCCATAAATGTAGTATAAACTGTACTAGATTTAAATGGATGAGATAATTCACAAAAGTGTGCATACTTGGTAAGTCTGTCAACTACCACCATGATGACACTCTTTCCTTCGAACCTGGGTAAACCTGGGATAAAATTCATTGAAACCTCCTCCCAATGTTGGATTAGAATGAATAAAGGTTGTAATAGACTCGGGGTCTTAATTGTTTCAACTTTATTTTGTTGGAAAACCAAACATTCTACCACAAACTTTTGAATATCAGATTTAAGGCCATCCCAAAAAAATTCCTTCTTAACTCTGTGGTAAGTTTTTAAAAATCTTTAGTGCCCTCCTAAGGGAGAGGTGTACAATTCCATAATAATCTTTTGTTTGAGTTGGGAATTCTTACATAGGTATACGCTATCTTTGTACCATAATGAATCATGTTTCCAGATAAATGTATTAGATGTACTGGGATCTTGTTATAGCCTTTAAATGAGTGCCCACACTTCTTCATCATTCTTCCGTTCATCCCTTGCTTCATTTATAAAATCTGGTTGGATAATAGAAATGGCACAAAGAAATGCTTCCACATCCTCATCCTTTCTTGAGAGTGCATATTCCACAAAAAATTTCTTCCCTTTTTTGTAGATGATTTCAAAGTCACAACCCAACATCTTTGTGACCCATTTTTGCTTCTCTTATGAAGATAATCTTTGTTCTAAAAATTATTTAATACTATCATGATATTTTTTTTACCTTGAAGTGTCTTCCCATTAGGTAGGATTTCCATTTCTTAAGTGCATGTAGTGTTGCCAACATTTCCTTATCATAAATAGCTTTGTGTAAATACTTTCCTTTGATTGGACGAATTTTGAAAGCAATGGGTCTTTCTTCTTGCATTAAAACAACACCAATTACATTTCCTAAGGCATCACATTCCATAATAAATGTTTTTGTGAAGTCCAGTGTAGCTAAGACCGGTGCTTGGCACATTGCATCTTTAAGAAGTTCAAAGGCCTTCGTTGCTTCTGGAGTCCAAGAAAATGCACATTTCTTCAATAATATTGTTAGAGGTGCTTCTATTCTCCCATAATTCTTAACAAACTTGTGATAATACCCTATCAACCCTAGAAATCCTCGAATATGCTTTATGGATGTGGGTATTTTCCATTTCTTAATGGCTTTAATTTTGCTAGCGTCTACCTTAACACCTTCATGAGATACAGTATGACCTAGATATTCCACCTCTTGTACTACAAAGAAACATTTGGAGGTTTTTGCATATAATTGTTTCTCCTCCAATAGTTTGAGCACCCTGTCAACATGTTGAAAATGATCCTTCCAAGACTTGTTATAGATTAGTATATCATCAAAAGATACTAATATAAATTTTCTAAGGAAGGGCTTGAAAATGGAATTCATCAAACCTTGAAATGTAGAAGGTGCATTGGTAGGGCCAAAAGGCATGACCAAAAAATTCATAATGATCCTCGTGAGTTCTAAATGTTGTTTTTGGAATGTCTTCAATCTTCATTCTGATTTGATGATATCCTCAATGAAATCAAACTTGGTGAAGTAAATTGATCCATGCAATTCATCCAATCATTCATCAATGAAAACAATGAGAAATTTATATTTAATAGTGAGCTTGTTGATATCCCTAGAATCCGGACACATGAGCCACAATCCATCCTTCTTGTGCAACAATACTACTAGAGCAGAGAAATAAATTTGACTGGGTTGAATTATACCAGCCTCTAGCATTTCTGCAACTATATGTTCAATTTCACTCTTTTGATCATAGGGATATCTGTAAGGCCTAATGTTTGGAGGAACACTACCTGGAATCAAATGAATAGCATGATCATGATCACAAATAGGTGGGAGGCCATTGGGAGTCTCAAATACCTTGTCATGATTATCCAAGACTTTTGGAGATCTCGAGAAATAGATGATTTCGATGTGGGAACTGCTAGCGCACATAATTGTGCAATTAAGCCTTGTTGTTATTTATTTAGAAGCTTTGGAATTCCATTAGAGTTGATTATCTTTCATGGTTTCCATGCGATACCCCTTAATTCAACTTCCTTTCCTTCCAAAAAAAAAGTTCATGAAAAGTTCTTGAAAATTAAAAGTTATTGTACCCAAAGATTGTAGCCATTGGACTCCTAGTATAACATCAGAACCACCCATTGGAATGGAAATAATTGGGATATTCAATACATATTATCCCATGGATAGTTAGATATTATGACACTTGCCAGAGCAATTTATGGTTCCTCCACTTTCAACCATCACTTGACACTCTGGTTTTGGATATAGGAAACAATTTAATTCCTTGGTTATCTTATAATGAATAAAATTATGGGTATTGCCCGAATCAATTAACATTATTACCTTTTTCTTCTTGATATGTCATTCTATCTTGATAGTTTGAGGAGTGGTAATTACGACCAATGCATTACAATATATGGTCGGATTCATTTCTTCTTTCTCTAGGGGTTGTTCCTAGTGTATATCCTCTTCTTTTGATGTTTTTTTGTTCCTTTTATTCGTCCTTTTCACAATCTATGTAAAACAAATTATTCTTAGCACACTTATGACCTTTAGTGTATTTGCTATCACAACTGTAACAAAGCCCTTTTGCTATTTTTTCTTCCAATTTTTGTGGTGTCAACCTTGTAGGTTGTGGAACAATAGGGGCCACAACACTTCCATCTTTATAGTTGTGAGTGGTAGGCTTCCTTATTGCCATAATTTTGTTTTCCATTTTTCTTGCCAACCTAGATGCCTTCTCCAATGAATCAAGTTCCCAAAGGTGAACCTCATGTTGGATGTTATCCTTTAAAGTCCCTATGAACACATCAATCCTATGCTCCTATGGAATATCTTTTACCCTTATATTCAATTTTTGGAACTCCTCAATGTGCTCCATCATTGAACCCTTTTGTTTGATATTTATCAAATGGATAAAAAAAGGTGTTGCTTTTTGTATCCTCATAATGTGCTATCATTTCTTCCATAATAATTTCCCATTATTACGAGAGAAAAGCCATTTATACCATACAAACTGATTGGGTTCCAAATATAAAGTTGCAATGCGTACCTTTTGTGTGTTTTGCACATTATGGAGGTCGAAATAGTGCTCCATTTGTAGTATCCATGTTACGGGACCCTTGACATCCAACTTCCTCATATAGATATTTGGAACATGGTGGGTCTTCAATCCAACATTAGAGTCTATGAAATCATGATTAACATTTCTTTTTGTTCTCATCATGAGTTTCCTTTACTACCCTTTCGCCATTAGTAAGCATTTCTTGTAGCAACTTTGTCAAATCTATCTTCAAATCTTCCATGTTGCCTTTAAGTTTTGCTTCTATCTTAGCTTCCATGCCATCCATCTTAGCTTCCATGCCATCCATATTAGATTTCACACCATTCATCTTAGTTTCCACTTCTTCCTTTAAACCATCCATCTTAGTTCCTGTTACTTTTTATGAGAGTGAAATTTGTTGCACTTGGCCTCGTAATTTTGATATATCATGTTGCATTTCTTCCTCTTCTTCCTGAGTCATGCTAGAAATTTTAGGTTTCTTACTAGGTGTTTCCATTTTCTTTCTTTGGGGCATCAATTAATGATAATTATGCTTCACTATGTCCTTTGAATTCCTTCAAACGAATTATTCAAACCAAACTTATGCAAAATTTTAAAAAGACTACACACTTTTTTTGGATTTGTAGGAGATTGATAATGAATCTATTGGATATTTGTAATTACAGATCTCCCAAGTCTAAAATTCCATCCTATGGTATCCCTCTGCTTCCTCGTTCCAACCCCATAAGTCTGATCAAGTTTGGATTCTCCAAGGAAGAGTTATGCCAAATCTCCCACGATGACTTGATTATATACTATTTCACTCGAGTGAAATTGTATGAAGTGCCACATGTCATTGTTTCAATCTTCAAATCTCAAACCAATACAAAGAAAATTGTAGTCTATCCTCTTTTTGTACTATTTTACGAAATTTAAATCTGATGCTCAAAGAGAAAGATATGATGATTTTTCCTAGGTCACCTGCTTGAGATATGATTCGGGAGACTGCAAAAAAGATAACTTCCTTGGATCATATCTCCTAAAATGTAGTGATAAAAGATTTGAAGTTCGGACCCAAGGTTCACCATAATTTCTGCTCAATTGGGTTTTAATTTCAGCTTCTGAAACATCGTATAAAAATATTTATAGCGAAAATTCCACGATGACCTGTTTGGAGCAGTGAAACCCTAGAATCCAAAGCTCTGATACCAAATGTTATGCAACCAACTCACATAATAGAAGAAAAGATAGATCAAAAACTTCAAAATCAACCTCTTCGAGGAGGAAACCTTCTTTAAATTACAGAAATGAACAATTCTTGGATGATACAAATGACAAAACCTCCTTTCTATATATAGGAGTCTAAGGGGTCACAATATAATCAGGCTGACATAACAATAATAATATAAGGGCACAAAAGTAACAATAGTGGGCTTCTATGGGGAACAATAATACCAATATAGGGAAAATAGTGGCACAACAATAACAATAAGGGCCAAAATGACAATAGTAATGGGGGAATCACTAGTATTATAGGGAGATAACAACCTTAATGACCATGTGGGTATATTTCTATCTACTACATGGGCTACTTAGATAAAATGATCCAAATGGATCTAAGAGAACTCTCTAAGTCTTCATAAACTCTTTAACGATAATGCCAAACATCAAAATCTATTAAAAGATCAAAGTTAACGTAGAGGAAACACCCTTAGTAGGGCAAAGAAACACTATCGGAAGGCCCAAAACCCACGAAATCTTGAATAAAATAGAGTATGGAGGCATGGAACAAGTGATGCACAGTAACCATCTGATATGGCCGATCAATGGTCCAGATCAGATCGGTAATTGCAATCGGTGGTGACCTTCGTCAGAGATTAGCGGGATCCACATAAGGGTTGCATTTGTGATCGGCGAGGAACTTATAAGCGATGCAATAGCAATTGGCGGGGTTAACAAGGACCATCGATCAAGTGTACAGATCGATGGCCCATGCTGCATCACCAGATCGCAATCGGTAGATCAACAGGAGCAGGGGTATGTGTATATACATATATGTGATCTGATGGATGGACCCGATGAGATTATGAGCCAAATTGCAGGGATTTTGAAGTCTGCCAAACACCATGTTTTAATGTATTTTCGCAGTTTCGTTTTTTAAACGAAATACGAAAGTGGAGAGCACCGATGCGATAAGTGACAACGACCGATAGGCAGACTCGATAGGGAAATGAAGTGTATTGAAGGACTTTTGAAGTCCAACATATCATGTTTTTGTAGATTATCTTCCGGATTCATCGCATTAGGTTTCTTGTTGATCGATGTTTCGAACTAGCAATGGTGGTTAATCTTCAGGATGTGAAAGATTATTGAAAGACTGGTCTTATTTTTCAATTTAATATATAGATGTATGAGATGCATTGCCGACAAATATTAGGATTTATTAAATTATTATTAAATTATTCTATTTTTTTTCTATTATGTTTTGTTGTTTTAATTTTATTTACGATATTAAGGTTTAAAATTATTATCAAAATTATTATTTTAGTTATATTTATTTTAATTATTTGTTGTAATTATTTATTAGGGTTAGTACATATTGCCCTATTCTAATTGTTTTAATTATATTTATTTTAATTATTTATTAAGGCTAATACATATTCCCTTATTCTATTTGTTTTAATTATAATTTAATTATTTATTAAGGCTTATGATTTAATTATTCTTGTTATGTTTGTTATTTTAATTATTGAATTATTATTTTGTTAGGGTCATAGTTGTATTAATAATATCTTCTTATTTATGTTTTGTTGTAATTGTTTTTACTTTGTATTTTATTAATTATAATCATGTTTATTTTAATTATATGTTGTGATTATTTATTAAGGCTAATACATATTACCAAAGGTTGTGGAATTATTATAGTTAAGATATTTTAAATTGTTGTTTATTTCTTATCATTATATTTTAGTATGGTCATAGTTTATTTTTAATTATAATGGATTAAATCATTTATGTTTGTTCTAGGTTAATTAGAGGAGAATTATAGTTAGGTAGGGGTAAATTTGGATGATAGGATTGGAATCCAATTTTTGCTTATGGTCCATCCGTCGTCTTTATTGACGTTATTGATCATTTCCCCACACCATCATCCAAGCCCCCACAACCTAGATCAACCCTCATAAGAAGCAACCCATCTCCCATGCATTCAACAATGCACGAACCTGTGAAAGCTGCAACACACATACTCCAGCAACAAGACAACAACATGCCATAAAGGTGTCTATTTAATTCCCTACTCATGCGGCAAGCCCTATGTAGGTGAGACTGGGAGATCCTTTAACACAAGAATCCAGGAACATTCAGCTAACATTAAACACAATCGATCCAAATCATCTACTCTAGTTGAACATTCTGATAAAACTAAGCACCAAATCTGTATAGAAGATACTTGTATCTTAGCTGGAAGTGATCACTACTTCACAAGGAAATTTAGAGAAGCCATAGAAATTAGCAAGCACCCTAATAACCTCAATAGAGACGACGGATGGACCATAAGAGAAAACTGGATTCCAATCCTATCATCCAAATTTACCCCTACCTAACTATAATTCTCCTCTAATTAACCTAGAACAAACATAAATGATTTAATCCATTATAAGTAAAAATAAACTATGACCTTACTAAAATATAATGATGAGAAATAAACAACAATTTAAAATATCTTAACTATAATATCTCCACAACCTAGGGTAATATGTATTAGCCTTAATAAATAATCACAACATATAATTAAAATAAACATGATTATAATCAATAAAATACAAAGTAAAAACAATTACAACAAAACATAAATAAGAAGATATTATTAATACAACTATGACCCTAACAAAATAATGATTCAATAATCAAAATAACAAACATAACAAGAATAATTAAATCACAATCAAAACAAATAGAATAAGGGAATATGCATTAGCTTTAATAAATAACTAAAATAAATATAATGAAAACAATTATAATAGGGCAATATGTACCTACCTTAATAAATAATTACAACAAAATAATTAAATAAAATATAACTAAAATAATAATTCGATAATAATTTTAACCCTTAATATCCTAAATAAAATTAAAATAACAAAACATAGTAAAAAAAAATAGAATAATTTAATAAATCCTAATATCTATTGGTAATGCATCTCATACATCTATATATTAAATTGAAAAATAAGACGAGTCTTTCAATAATCTTTCACATCCTGAAGATGAACCACCGTTGCTGGTTTGAAACGTCGATCAACAAAAAACCTAATGCGATGAATCCGGAAGATAATCTACACAGTCATGAAGTTCGCAGAAACCTCAAAGACAAAATATCATGCTTTGGCGAAAATCTCTGCTAGAGTGTGTTCCCACAGTGGAAGCAAAGCGCGGCAGTTTCAAAGATTCCAAAGGCCCGAGGCATTCTTACGTTACGGAAATGGTGACCACCTCCCCTTTGGGGCGTTAAGCGATGATTTCATAATGCTGTAAGAGGGATTCGAATCGGGAAAGAGGTTGGGGAGACTGAGAGCCAAGGATATGAAACAAATAGGCAACATGGTTGGCTTTAAAAGCCACAGACAGAGAGAAAACATGCAGGCAATGTTGCAAGAAAATGCGAGACAGAGTTAGCACAGAGATTGAGAGTTGTGAGGGAGTCTGTGTACTCAGAGGAAGCTTTAGGGATTCAAGTGAGGCTCTTGTAAATGCATCTGTTGTGTGTGAGGCTCACACTGAGCTCAGTATTGTAAAAAATCTGTTTCAAGACTTAATAGAGAGGCCACCACTAAAGGCTGGACCAGGAGATGTAGCCGAAGAGTATTGGGTGAACTCCTTATTAAATTTGCTGTATTTTTATGTGTCTCTCTATTATAGTCTTTTACTGCTTCAAAGTCTATATATTTCGCAATATGATCGATCCATTGCATAAAATAACATAAGCACATCCATGCACATAAGTCTGTAATACCTTATTATTGTCTTAGATCTCATTACAGATCAAGTGGTATCAGGGCTTTAGGTTGCTAAGGTTAGACAAGCTTGTGCTGGACTGATTAGTGAATGCTAACTAGATCAAAGCTTAAATTAGGAGAAGGAGGATTGATTGAAACTAACCCAGAAATTGCTAGAGTCTATACTAGGAGGAAAATGTCAGAAGAGATTCCCTTGGAATCAGACTCTCAGTTCATGGACAGTTTCATGACCATGAGAGCCATGGTAGAAGAAATGTATAGAGAATTTAAGATAGGTCAAAGTGAAGATTCTTCAACTTCCAAACATGACAAAGGAGTAGAAGAATCTCTCCTAAATGACCATTCTAAAGGCAAAGGGAATGAAGAAAAGCTTCCCACACCTCCTGATAGCCCTGAAAATAAAAAGAAGAAAACATATTTAATTAAATTAAATGTTAAATTTGATTTGCCTATTTATGATGGAGAGTTGAATGCAGAGAAGCTAGATAACTGGATCAGACAGATTGATGTGTATTGTAGGGTGTAAAATATTGATTCAGACAGGAGAAAAATTTAGCTGGCCTACCTACGCCTTGGAGGAACTACCTTGGTATGGTGGGAAGGTAGAACACAAGATGACTTGAAGAAGCATGGTAAAATTCTTTCTATGTGGAGTGAATTTGTTCCTGCAATTAAAAAACAATTCTATCCACTAGCTTATATGCAACAAGCTATGATGAGTTGGCAAACTCTTTGCCAATTAAAAGGGTAAAGTGTACAAAGTTTCACCCAAGAGTTTATAAAGAGAGCTTTGATTCTAGGCATTTATTTAGACTCACCTGAAACTTTGTTGAAGTATATGTTGGTCACTTTAATTGCTGATTAAAGTGCTACATAAATTGTCAACCCAGGGAAGTCTGGTTATTTCAAAGGCGACTGCGTACTATATGTACTCAATCTTAAAAGCACTAAAAGTTGTAGTACAAACAAATCACACTTTGCTTTAATAACTGAAGCTCCACTTTGTGTTACAGCAAATATACTCTATTGCAGATATCTATTAAGAGATGCTTAATTTCATTCAAGGAATAATTTAACATAAAGGAATAAATCTGCAAAGGAAAACAATGGCTATGCTATAATAGAGAATCAGGACCCTATCCCCAGGACGGGAACCTTCAGTACCTGCCTCTGTTTATCTAGCTTGCCGATTCACTTTGTAAACTTAATCACCGGTGAGACACTCATGAAATAACTTTAACCAATGCAAAAATTGATTAAGAAAGGAACAAAGTTTCAGCAAAGGTAAAACAATATCCAAAAAACAGTACTTGTTAACAAGGTAGGAATAAAACACACACTCAACACACTACAGAGAAATATAATGGGTGAATCTTGTGATGAAGGTGGGCCCTGTCCTTCTAACAAGATTCCCCAGGAGACGAGAACTAGAAAAAGATGTTCAGAACAAGAGTTTTACTCATCCATCAATATGTCATGTTACAGAAAGAAAAGATTCTAGTCCTGTCTCTTTAACTCAACCTCTTTCACAATCTATTCATCCCCCTTCTAATGTAGATGTCTCCTCTTTATAAAGAGGAGACATCTATTACAAAAGATTTACATTGCAAAGTTCTGTTTAACCCATTATACAAAAATAGGGAAATTAGTTTCCCGTCAACAAAATGTTGTTACAACAATACTGTCTTTAGATCATGGACGTTACATCCAATGTAATATCTTCCTCGGTGATCGATCTAGTTCATTTGTTGCTGTCAAATTTGGAATGCGGATCTCAACTGTTTCAACTTCGAGATTTGCGTGCCATTCTTGTTGTTTCAGCAACTGCAAAAATAGTCTTGCAAATTCCAGGAAGTTTCAGCAACGCGGACTGTACATCAATCTTTAACTGTTTCAACAACTAACAATTCAAAGATTGACTATGAAGATAGCATGATTATATGTTAAATAATTAAACGTATAGTGATGAGAAGAATCACTGCATACCTTTGGAATAATTGAGTCAAAACACTAACAAGGACTTTCAAATATGGGTTGAAAAGGGTGACATTATAACAAAATGTATAATCAAAAAGAGACAAAATGAGGTCCTAACATCCCCCCCAACTGAAACGGTTGCATGTCCCCATGCAATTTTTACTCTGAGTCTGAGTCAGAATACTGGGATGTACAATGCAAATTACTTATGCAGTAAGAATAGAAGGTGATGTCAGCCATGTTTCTGAAACCTTGGGCATTCTGAATTCTCTTCCATGCTGCAAGCTCCTCTTTTTGGACAACATGAAGTGAGCTTTATATTGCTGTGCTGGCAGCCAAAGAAGAGGGAAGTGGAAATGATAACCCAACCAGTTTTGGGCACACTGTTGCGTGCATTTCACATAATTAGGTAACCTTGATATTGTTGTTTGAATATTGGAAGGGTTAAAAGGATGATATTCTCTCCTGTCCTTAGGACAATGCTCCCAAAATAGATTATTTGCTTGTATGGTTAGAGTTCCCTTAGTCTTGACATAATGTTGGCAATCCTTTAAGACTGCTGCCTGTAGTTCTCTAATATGCTCAGTCATCCCTGGCTCTTGTAAAACCCATCGATGTTCAGCAATAAAAGTAGCAACATTCTGTGGCTCAGCTCGGATCCAGAGAAGGCAATTCTCTTCATTATGTGTTGTTGACATGAAAGCATTTTTCCAGGTAAGTTGATTGGTCAGGAAAGAAACGAAGGCTTTAATTTGAATGTCACCAACGAGAGGAATCAAATTAAGCTTCCTATCTTCAGGTATGGCCTCATTATGAAGATAGATTTCACATAACAAATTCTGTTCACTAATTGACGCTTGTGCAAAAGTTTCAATAAACTGCTGAGGTGTAGACACCTTGTTAGGTCATACATCTCTGATTGCTTTCACTTGGAAGAATGCTAGGCGTTCTCTTAAAAACAAAAAATAGTTGAAGGATGGCTTTCTAGTGGCGAGTAATCTTTGAACCAGGTCAAAGATAAGAGACAGTCTGGTTTTTAGCTTTTTGTTTTCCTTGTGCTGTGCACAAGACTATTTTAGGACTTCCCAATTTCTACATACATGATTCAACCACACTGATTTATGTTCCTATAATGCCTTTTCTTGTGACAGGGCATACTCTTTCTTCCATGTATCCCTCAGTTCCTGAAAATTGGATGTCTGAGTGAAGACAGTCCTTGCACACCGGGGTTCAGTCTGAGTGAACACATCCTTCGAAGACTTTGGTGCTAGTTTTTCAGCTTTAACAATTGGGGTAGACCAGGGTACCTGTGGTTTCATTTCTTCTTCAGAGGTCTTTGAAGGCCCTGCTGGTTCTTGTGTAACAGCAGGGTGCTCCTTCTTAACTATGATAGGAGTAGATGCATGGGTGGGTCCAGGCAGTGGGACTTCGATTATCTTATAACCAGCTCAAGAATAGAGATCACCACACTGGCCACACATATATTCATTATATCTATCCTTTTCTGCACTTCTCTCAGCTGCAGATGCTACTTGAGCTAAAATATACAGATTTCATTCTCTTTCATGGGCTTCTCTTGCCATGATCAACTCGTGCTTATAAACCTCAATATCAGATTTCAAAAACTCATTTTCTTCCTAAAGGGAGGCTACAGTAACTGGGCCTTCTGTAGCAGTTGCAGGTTCCAGTGGATGGGAGGATCATTGTTCAGTGGCAGCTTCATCATTTGCATCCTCAGCAGGTGGTTCTTGTGTAACACTTGCTAGACTAGTAGCTGGTTCTTGTGTAACAACTACCTCTAGGTCATTTGCTTTCTGTTCCTTGACAGGTGGTTCTTGTGTAACACCTGTTAAGTCAGTAGCTGGTTCTTGTGGAGTAGCTACATCTAGTTCGTCTATCTCTTGTTCCTCAACAGGTGGTTCTTATGTAACACCTGTTAGGTCTGTAGATGGTTCTTGTGGAACAGCTACATGTTGTACATCGTCTTGAGTGTCTGCTTTTGATAGATCAACAACTGGTTCTTGTGGGGTAGTTGCATCTTTTGAAAGGAACGATGTCACAAACTCTTGAGCAAATTGCATTTTGGTACCCGAGGGTGAGGAAGGGAAGGATTCAGGGCCTTGGGGATGTGGTGAGGTATGAGGCTTCAGGATAATGGGTGGGGGATATCGGGTGATGGTCTCAGTTGCTACTTCAGAAGACGTCCTCGTTCATCTTCGAGGTAGGAAGGTGGGAAATACAATGATTTTCCTCTTACGAACATTTTTGCTTTGGGTAGGAGGGTCATCAGTAGTAGCAGCTTCTTTAATTCAGGCTCTTGTTTGTCTTTTTAGTGAGGGTGCAGCCTTTTCTTGTCTTTTCCTTTTTAGGTTGGCAATGGGGATATTTTCATTTGAATCATCACCTGTGATATGGACCGTGGGAATGGATGATTCAGGTAAGTTAAGGGATGGAGTAGATACGGGGGAGGGGTCAAGTGGATTTACTATTGCGGGTGGTGGAATTTTTGAGGAATCAAAGATGCTCCCTGGCTATTGAACATAAGGATTTTCAATTTGCTACGAGATTTTAGGGGTCTGCTGAGGATTTTTAGCGTCTAATTAGGGAGTTTCAGTTGTTGTTCGAGAGGTTTCAGCAATTTCTTGAGGATTTTCGGTTGCTGGTTGAGGAGTTTCAACAACTTCCTGCGCGTCTTCAACTGCTGGTTGAGGAACTTCAACGGCTTCCTTGGGTGGGTTGTTAAGAAGAGGAGGATTTTGCAGGGCAAAGCCCCTCTGAATTAGAAGTTGAACCAGGTGATGGTGAGAGAGGGATAGGAGTGGGTACTTTGCATGCATGGAATAATGTGACATGTTCTTTAGACACCCAAGCAGATAGTATGGCATATTTGATGAGCCCCAAATTGGGTAACTTATTGGGCTCATTTTTCCTAATTATCCTTGTTTAGTCCTTGTTCAATCCTCCATTTTTCATAACTTATGCATTATTTTTTAGTATGTCTATGTCATTTGTATGGATAAGGGTGGTCACTCTTCCTAGGTGGCTAACACGTGCTTATTTCAGGTTTTTTGACACATGTTGGAGCAAAACCGAGCAATCATGGGCTAGATGATAGCCAAGCTTGAGGTGAGGATTTGTAGGGGGGTTGTCTATGACATTAAATAACCCTTCCTTGGGATCTTCACCCCCAACTCTGAGCTCAAAGGCCACCAAAAACGGATCTTGAAGGCAGCCAAGCAGATTTTGGAAAAGGGACTGTCTACTAACAGTTTGGACAGCCAAGTCCCCTAGATTTAGGAGGCCTGCTAGGGCCCTCGTGGTGTATAAATGATAAGGCCTCAACCTTCGTAAATGACTTTTGAAACCATTGCATATTTTTGCACTACAGTGCTGTCACCTTCTGCTCGTTTTCTTGTAGCCATTTCGGCATAACTTTTGACTGATGACTATTTTTTGATAATGATAAGGAATCCTATTTTATATCAACTCTGAATTTTCTATAGGTGATGTAGCTCTCAGGGTTGGGCCCAACCTGAGAGCCTAGGGCCTCCTTTATGTACTGTTATCTTTCCTTTATGCATCGTTGTTTTCCTTTTTATGCAGTTGCAAACATATTTCTGTTAGGCAGATTAAGTTGTGTTGATTAACTAGGTCACTGTTTATGAATAGAATTGCTTCAGATGTTTAGAATAGATTGGTAGGATAATAATAGGGAAAAAAGTTCCAGAAAAGGGTCAACAAACACTTTTGGTTTCACCTCGTCCTCATTGGATCAGGGGCTGGAATTGAAGTAACCGTGCTGTCCCAAACAAAAACACTAGTTTGCTTTGCCATGCAATCATTAGTGTGCTGTTTTCATTTGTAGAAGTTGGTTATGTGTTCAGATCTCTGAAATGTCTCATTGCATAGTTGATATATGGTTCTCCTTCAAATAAAGCTGATGTTCATTCACTTTATTTTTAGCTAGATTAGATTAGCTAGGACTTTGATTACTTGCAAGACTTTGTTGATTCAGTTGAATGTACACAGTGCAGAGCATCTCTACCACTCTTTCATCCACCTAAGCTTCATCAGAGCCATCTGTTCCATCTCCTAGCTAGGTTCCTCGTCTCACATCTATCCTCTTGCCCACCTAACCCTACCCTTTTTGTGCAACCATTACTTCAGCCTTATTTGAGCCAACTCAACCATCTACACCTTCTCACCACTCCATCCACCAGTCCCTGGGCCACTTCAGACCCCTATCCTACTTCCATATCCATTCATGCATCTTCCCTCACTCACCCATCCTCCAAGATCTCATTTTTAAACATCCTGTGGAAATTTTTGAACATCCTGTAGAAATTCCTGAACATCCTGTAGAACCCCTGCAGACTTCCTGTAGAAGCTCACAAATAAGGTTTCTTGATAGCCAAACTTTGTGAAACTCTCTGGAAGGGTGTTAGGGACTCCTTAGATCCTCTCTGAACCTTCCCGACCTCTTCCAAGCATTTCTCCTCCTTGATCCACCCCTACACAGTCAAGAACAGTGAAAGCATATGCATGATGAAACTGACGACTTAATCAAAAATACAAAAAGATGTTTTATTCAGATAGAGGTAGTCTAGATACATGTATTTTACCTTCATAGAAGTAATGGCATCTCTTTCAATAGTTTGCATTCTCTTCTTTGCGTCAGCAGGACTAGCTGGTAGAATTAGGGTTTGCTAGGGTTTGCACTTTCCTTCAGTTTTTCAATCTCTTTTCCCAACTAGATTAGCTTCCTTCGAGTTAGCTTTCATCCATCAATTAAAAAGCTTCTTCTAGGAGCTCATAGAAGTTGGCTTAAGCTCCTAGTGGACTTGTGCCACCTGACCAAGTGACAACGGTAAGAGCTAGTACTTGTGCATACAACACCGTCGCTTCCAAGTTTGTTACGAACTACCGGGTTGATAAAAGTAAAGAAGGGAGGCCGAGGAGTTACAGCATTATTGCTGCAATACTGGAGCCCACCAATATTTAATAAACGACCATGTCTTAGATGATTCAACAACACAGTCATACTGTTACACAACCTGGCAACGTCCCTCGTAGGTGAAATAGTGCTTGACAAACTCTGTGACCTTTGGCCATGGAGGTGGTAATGAATGAAGTGCAACACCCCTGTCTTTTTGTTCGACCCGCTCTCCTAGTAAAAGAAAATCTTATTGTGCGTTCAGAATGAGGTGTTTACGACTGGACCAACGAATGTCATCGGTGGGTAACCCTGAAACTTGCGCTATATCCTCCTCTGTTACCGGAATTCGCACTCCCTAAACATTAGAGTATCATTCCCTTAAATTTTGTGCGAATTCCAAGACTTGCTGAGAGTCAAATCCTTGAAGCCTTCGGAAATAATCCACCTAGCCTGCTTGCTGAAAGATTTGATATGCTTTTGGGTACAATTCCAATAGAGCTATTGAACCAAGTTCATTTCGAATAGCATTGCCTCCCATCGTTACTGGTTTAGAAAAATGCACAGTATAGAGCCGAGTTACCGTAGCCAAAACAGAGTAGGATATTGCAAATGAGGTTGTGACATAATAAAACAGAGATGGGGTGACGAGACACAGTCGTGACGGTGATTGACATATCGGGTAATAATTGCAAAATTTTGGTATTCCCCCCCCAACTGCGGCTAAATGATAAGTTTGAATGTACGACGATTTCGCCAATCATATCGGGATCTTCTCATTAACTACAGTTTAATATTTACACATAAACACGCATACCTCACGTTTTACCTTCGATTTTTGTGCCGACAATATAATCTCGTCATTGATGGATCACTAATGGTTATGAAAAAGGGTTTATAAAATATAAGGGTATTTGTATGAAAGGTTTTCTATATTCACAGGAGGTGATAGTGAAAGAACACAATTATCAGGATGAATGGCTGATTCTCTCTTATGAAAATATGTATTGGTCGTTTTTTAGAGGGACTGAAGCCTGAATCTCGGGAAAAATGAGAAAATTGATGTTTTAAGGGAAAGGTGGAAAAGGTGGGTGTTTCAGCAATGGAGAAGTTGGTGTTTCAGCAACGAATAAAATGGGGAAAAATTGGTGTTTCAGCAACGGGAAAAATGGTGTTTCAACAACAGGAAAAATGGTGTTTCAGCAACAGGAAAAATTTGTTGTTTAAGAAAAAATAAGAAAATGTTGCTATGAGGGAATGGATTATGAATTGAAGTGAAATGGAAATGTTTCCCAAACTGAAATATGATCCTTCTTGCAATGGAATTGTTCTTTTCAGCCAGCCTCTGAATCTAAGACCTGCAAAATAATGAATTGTAACATGGAAACCCTTGACAGGGATTATTAGTTAAAATATCCTATTCTTCTAAGAAATATATAATACAAAAGTTAAATACAATGAGGGGTAGTAGGCTCCCCTAAAAAGACATAACATGAATTTTCCATGTAAGTGGCCTTAAAATCTTCTTTAGAAACAGGTCGCTGGTACAAACAGAGCCGATACCCATTTACCAACAATGGTGTTCTTGAGTCATCAATTGTCAGGAGCCTTACTGTACCATTTGGAAAAACAGTATCTATCTCATAAGGTCCCAGCCACTTTGTTCGCAATTTTCCTTGAAAATTTTCAAAGCGAGAGTCAAACAATAGAGCCCAATTACCTTTTTGGAACTGCTTATGCTTAATGGTTTTATCATGCCACCTAGTTCCTTGTTGTTGTATCATAGTTGTTTGATGGATGGCATCCAACCTCTTTGCATCCAATTCCTAAAGCTGTTGCAACCTAGCTGTGTGTGCATCAGCCAAGTCAAGGTTAATAGCTAAAGCAGTCCTTAAGGTTTTAATTTCAAATTCCACGGGAAAAACGACACTTTTACCATAAACTAATTCATAAGGTGAAAAACCTGTAGTATTCCTCCAGGTAGTTCTGTAAGCCCATAATGCTTCAGGAAACCTTTGAAACCAATCCTTTCTATTCTCCTTTACTGTTTTTGTTAAAATGGCTTCTATGACTTTATTTGTACTTTCCACCTGCCCATTGGCTTGGGGGTGATAAGGTGTAGCCATTTTCTGATTAATATGATATTTCTGAAGTGTAGTTTTAAAGCCATGGGAGTTGAAAGGAGGTCCTCCATTTGTGACTAGCTCTCTAAGCACTCCAAACCTAACAAAGATTTCTTCAAATAGAAAGGTTAACACGGATTCCTCATTAGCTCTAATAAGTGCCTTAGCTTCCACCCATTTAGTCATATAATCCATACAAACCAATAGGTAAACTCTTTGATTGGATGGAGGATTGATGGGTCATATAAAATCTAGAGCCCATCTTTCAAAGGGTTCAAGTATTACCTGGGGGTTCAGTGGTATTTCATCTCTATGATTAGGCTGGCCCATTCTCTGACAGTTATCACAGGCCCTAACATATTTCTTCGCATCCTTAAAAAGTGAGGGCCAATAATAACCCATCCTGAGAACTTTATGTCTTGTTCTCTTATCAGCAAAATTCCCTCCACAAGGGCCATCATGACAAGCCTTCAATATGTTGTAAACCTAATCTTCTCTAATGCATTTCCGAATTTCCTGATCAAGTCTTGTATGAAAAATACACCCACTTATCCAGCTGTACCAAGCATTTTGTTGAATGATTATTCTTTTTTCTCTGTGTGACAGGTGTGATGGTAGCTTCCCTGCAACCAAATAATTGGCAATGTCTGCATACCAAAGTGAGAGAGCAGATACTACAAATAAGTATTCATCAGGAAAGGAATCATCTATTGGAGTATTATCATTAGTTTTTATCCGAGAAAGAAAATCAGCAACTACATTTTCTTTACCTGGTCGATCTACAATTGTAATATCACATTCTTGTAGTAATAATAACCATCTGGTAACTCGAGCATTTGTAACAGATTTATTCATTAAATATTTAATGGTCGAGTGATCAATATGAAAAAAAGTAGGATAATCAGTAATATAATGTCTAAACTTATTAATAGCATAAATGACTGCTAAAAATTCCTTCTCAGTAACCATGTAATTAAGTTCAGCAGGGTTCATATTCTTACTAATGAAATAGATAGCATAAGGAATATTATTTTCTTCTTGACCCAAGGCAGCCCCAATTGCAGTGTCTGAAGCATCAGAGGATATATGAAAGGGAAATGCCCAGTCAGGTCCCCTTAGAATAGGAGCTATAGACAACTGACGCTTAAGTTCATCAAATGATTTTTGGCAATCATCAGTCCACTTGGAATCAACATTTTTCATAAGTAACACAAACAAAGGAGAAGCTATTTTAGAAAAATCTTTGATAAATCTTCTTTAATATCCAACATGTCCTAAAAAACTTCTTACATCAGTTTGTGTTCTGGGGATAGGAAGAGTTTGAATTACCTGTATTTTAGATGGATCAACTTGAATCCCTAGGAATGAAATGAAGTGTCCCAATACAATTCCTTCATTCATCATCATATGACATTTTTTAGTACTTAAGGTAAGATGGGCTTCTATGCAACGTTTAAGTACTTTCTCAAGGTTTTGTAGTGCATCCTCGAAAGTCACATCATAAGGAGTAAAGTCATCCATAAATATCTCCAAAGAGTCATTAAGCATATCAGAGAAAATTCCTATCACTGCTCTTTGAAATGTTGCTGGAGCATTACATAGTCCAAATGGAAGAACTTTATAGGCAAAAGTCCCCCATGGACTAGTAAAAGTGGTCTTGTCCTAGTCTTGGGGTGCAATTTTGATCTGGTTATATCCGTTAAAACCATCTAAAAAGGAAAAGAATCTCTTTCCTGACAAACTGTCTAGCACCTGATCAATAAATGGCAAGGGGAAATGATCTTTCTGAGTAGCTTTGTTTAAGGCTCTGTAATCTACACATACTATCCATTTCCTATTTTTCTTAGGTATTATTACTAATGGGGAAACCCATTCACTATCAGATATAAGGTATATAAACCCTGCATTAAGCAGTTTTTGAAGTTCTTCTTTAACAATTTCCCTTAGATTGGGGTTCATTCGTTGCTGGGGTTGACATACTGGTCGAGACCCCTCCTTGATATATATACGATGAGTACATAATTCAGGAGAGATCCCCTTCATATCTATGTATTCCCATGCGAACGCTTCCTTATTTTTCACGAAGTAACTTCATTAACTGTTGTGTTTCAGCATCTGTCAAGTTAGGGTTTATATTCAATGTTTTGCTAGGTTTGATTTCCACTGTTATACTCTTGGAGCGAGTATCAGTTGATGTTTGAGATAAATTTTCAGATTTAAGGTTTTGCTGCGTTTGAGGTTCCAAAATTGCAGTTAACTAATCATAAGTTTTAGAGGTAACTGAGGAGGGTTCAGAAATAAAGTTACTAATTACTTCATCCTTGGTGGTGTCTTTAAAAGTTAAGGCTTGTCCAATAGTCAAAATGGGTTGAGTATCCTCATCATCATAATCTAACCATATAGAATTATCATTGTTAATCATGGGTGTAGCATGAGGGTAGAGAGTGAGCTTCTTAGTTTCAGATCCATTAGAAATTGTCATTGAGCCTGATCTACAACTGATAAAGGCATCTACCATAGCCAGCCAGGGTCTCCCCAAAATAAGTGGATGTCCCTCCAACTTTGTTTTAGTCTGTAACACAACAAAGTCAGCTGGGTAGTTCCAAGATTCAACTGAAATTATTAGGTCTTCAATAACCCCTTCTGGTTTGATTGTGGAACGGTCAACAAGCTCTAGAATAGTCGGTGTCTCTCTAATTACATTCTTCAGCTGTAATAATTGTGCAGTTTCAAGGGTCATAATATTTATGGCAACACCTAAGTCTACCAGAACTCTAGAAACAAATTTTTTTCCAACCTGTACTGTAACTGTAGGATGACCAGGATCACCATATTTTACAGGAGGGTTTTTTCCTGTCATTAAAGTACCTAGATCACCCATCACATCAACTGTAAGGGGATCTTTAGCTTTTCTTCCAGGTTTCTTAATGCAAATGTCTCTAACAGTTCTAGCATAAATTGGTACATCTCTAAGTGCGTGTAGAAGTGGAATTTTAACATACATATTCTGCAATTCCCCTAGAAGGTTAAAAGCAGGTGGCTCAGGTGTCTTAGTGAGAGCTAAATGCTCAGGGAATGGTGGCTTTGCTGTTTCAGTGGTTTTATTAGAGAGTAGCTCAATTGTTTCAGCAACCTTATTGGATGATTTATATTTTTCTGTCTCTTCTTTATCAGAGTCAGAAGAAGTAATATCATCAATAATAGGCTCGACTATTCTCCCAGACTGCAAATGAATGTCATTACATTGCACAGGGAAAACGGGCTGGTTCTAAATATCGATTACTTGCACAGTTTTATTATTATTATTATTAGGATTTGGGTTTTGTTGTACAGGCAGTTGGGGTCTCATTTTCTGGTTATTTGGAGGAGCATTTGATGGCAGAGAGGGAGATTGCTGATACTGAGGGAATTGGTTTGGAAATGGGATTTGTTGAGCTGTCCAGCTTGGGTTCCAACGATTAAAATAAGATTGTTGTAGAGACCAGGGATTCCACATTGTAGGATCCATAAAGGGAGGGTTTGTTTGCTGCATGGGTGGGAAGTTCATTTGGTTGAAGGGTGGATATTGCATCTGATTTAAGGGCAGGTAATTTGCTTGAAAAGAAGGATAATTATTCCAACGATTAAATGGAATATTAGAATTCGTACCTTGTCCTCGTGGTTGCCATTGCCTCCTTTGTGTTAGCAAGTAAACTGCTTCAAATTCTTCTTCAGTTGGTTGCAGTGCTGCTTTTATTCCTGGTAAAGAAGGGCTTTGTTGAGTCTCATGGTCCTTCTCGCAAATAGTGCAAATTGGTACTTTGTCCAGTGGGAATTCCCTTAGTGGGTGTTTTTCTCTGCATTTAGAGTAGAAAATGGCCAAAGCAACTTCTGCCTCTGCCTGCTTCTTTTTAACCTACAAGGTATCAATTTGTGAAGCAAAAGAGCTTAACATTTCAGTTTTAAATTCTTCAAGTAAATTACCTATTTCGGCTCTTGTTGCTCCTCCACTAGCTGATTTTTGGACTCTTGAGTATGTACTATCCCTGCTTTTTGGTCTGTTTACTGCTCCTCTTGAACATCTCTTACAGAGGTTGACAACCTCATCATATGACTCCTTAGATATATCCCCTTTACCAAGCATATTCAACATGTCTAAATAGTCATCCCATACCCCTTTCAACAGTATTGACTTAAGAATATCCTTACTCATATTAGGGTGATTGGATCTCTACAAATTATATTGTAATCTCTCCACGAAATCTTCTAAGTTTTCATCCTCCTTTTGAACCATCGTAAATAGTTCCTCCTTTCTTTCTCTTGTCCAACAATAATGTTGGTATTTGGCCAGAAACTTCTCCTTCATCTGCTCCCATGTTGTGATCACATGTCCTCCTAGGCTCATGAACCATCTTAGTGCATTTCCTTTTAATGTCGCTGGAAATAAATTTAACTTTTGAGGATTAGTAACATAATCATAACTTCTACACAATATATCAAACTCAAACAGAAATTCATCAGGGTCTTCAGATGATATACCATGGAAATTAGGTAGGGCTGAGAGTGGGATGTTCTTCATAGGATTTTCCCCTCTGGGACGATCCTCAATAGGGAATTCCAAAGTGGAGAGAGAATTCTCGCCTCTTCCTTCTCTTTGTCCCCCACCAAAGAGTCCTTCATTGTTTCCGTCCATTGGTTGTTCCCCTATTTCACTTGCCCGATCTTCAGCGCTTTCTGTTGGGCTTTCAATATTATGAACTGGTTCATCAGCTTCAATATCTTCTATTGCTTCTTCAATGTCTTCCACTGACTCCTCGGTTTGTTCTACTGTCTCTTCAGCCATTTCAGGTCCCACTACTTCCTCCGTTTCGTAGTCCGTTTGGAGAGAGTGCTGAATTTGTGGCCTCCGGGAGCTTATCCTCTGAGACATTTCAGCTTTTGAAATGATGTCGTCAATGAAATTTTTCCTTCCTCCTCTGCCTTTGCCCTTGCCACCTGTGGGATTAGTTTTCCTACACCCTATCATGCATCCTGTACATCTAAAAAAAATCATTAATGCTCTTAAAATCTATGGTCGCCTTCCTCAGCAATGGCGCCAAAATGTTGGTCACTTTAATTGCTGATTAAAGTGCTACATAAATTGTCAATCTAGGGAAATATAGTTATTTCAAAAGCGACTGCGTACTATATGTACTCAATCTTAAAAGCACTAAAAGTTGTAGTACAAATGAATCACACCTTGCTTTAATAACTGAAGCTCCACTTTGTGTTACATCAAATATACTCTATTGCAGATATCTATTAAGAGATGCTTAATTTCATTCAAGGAATAATTCAACATAAAGGAATAAATCTGCAAAGGAAAACAATGGCTATGTTGTAACAGAGAATCAGGACCCTATCCCCAGGACGGGAACCTTCAGCACCTGCCTCTGTTTATCTAGCTCCCCGATTCACTCTGTAAACTTAATCACTGGTGAGACACTCATGAAATAACTTTAACCATTGCAACAACCGATTAAGAAAGGAATAGAGTTTCAGTAAAGGTAAAACAATATCCAGAAAACAATACTTGTTAACAAGGTAGGAATAAAACACACACTCAACACACTACAGATAAATATAATGGGTGAATCTTGTGATGAAGGTGGGCCCTGTCCTTCTCACAAGATTCCCCAGGGGACGAGAACTAGAAAACGATGTTCAGAACAAGAGTTTTATTCATCCATCAATATGTCATGTTACAGAAAGAAAAGATTCTAGTCCTATCTCTTTAACTCAGCCTCTTTCAAAGTTTGTTCATCCCCCTTCTAATGTAGATGTCCCCTCTTTATAAATAGGAGACATCTATTACAAAAGATTTACATTGCAAAATCTTGTTTAACCCATTATACAAAAATAGGGAAATTAGTTTCCCGTCAACAAAATGCTGTTACAACAATACTGTCTTTAGATCATGGAAGTTACATCCAATGTAATAGCTTCCTCAGTGATCGATCTGGTTCATCTGTTGCTGTCAAATTTGGAACGCAAATCTCAACTATTTCAGCTTCAAGATTTGCGTGCTGTTCTTGCTATTTCAGCAACTGCAAAAATAGTCTTGCAAATTCTGGGCAGTTTCAGCAACGCGGACTGCACATCATTCTTTAATTGTTTCAGTAACTAACAATTCAAATATTAACTATGAAGATAGCATGATTATATGTTAAATAATTAAACGTATAGTGATGAGAAGAATCACTGCATACCTTTGGAATAATTGAGTCAAAACACTAACAAGGACTTTCAAATATGGGTTGAAAAGGGTGACATTATAACAAAATGTATAGTCAGAAAGAGACAAAATGAGGTCCTAATAGCTTATAGTGGTCTCCACAGTTATTTGAGACATACCATTCTCATGTTTAACTCTACTAGCATAGATGAGGTATCTGTCCAGGCTACCCATCTAGAGGCTAGAGGCAAGAATGTGAACCCAGAGATTGGGGGATCGTCAAAACCCACTGCAAGCAAAAAAAGGAAAGAGGAAGTATAAATGGAAAGAGAGGAAGGAAAATTCTGTACAGAAGGCCAAACCTTCATGCACTCACTACAAGAAGGATGGACATGATGATGAACATTGATGGTCTTTGCATTCGGAGCTGAAACCCAAGAAGTTCGATGGCAAGAAGAAGAAGACTGCTGCTGCTATACAAAAAGATTTGGGGTTGAACTCAGGTGATGAAACAACAATTGCAGCCACAGGTATAAAAGGTAAAAATTCTGAAGCGTCTACTAGTAATTCTACCCAAACTATTGATAGTGGAGAAAATGAGAGAACAAGACATGAGATTTTTCATATTAGAGTTATTTCCAAGCATCAAAAGATTGATACTTTGTTTGATAGTGGCTCACAAGTAAACTTAATTTTTGAAGCAATTGTAAAGAAATTGGGACTGTTAACCACACCTCACAAGAAGCCATATCCATTAGGTTGGGTATGTGACAAAGAAAAACTACAAGTGACTAGACAATGTAAACTTAGATTTTCTTTTGGGTCGGCATTTGTGGATGAGGTTGAGCTAGATATTGTTCCCTTGAATATATGTGGAATTGTTTTAGGAAGTCCTTACATATATGATAGAAAAGCCATATTCTATAGAGCTAAAAATAAGTATCAGCTTGTTAAAGATGGAATAGAATATATTGTAAGAGCTCACAAACTCAAGAATAATTATACTCTCATAAACTCAGGGCAGATGAAAAGAATTGTAGATTCATGCAATGAATTTTTACTGATGGTTGTAAAGGAAAAGAGACCTGATAAAACCAATATATTTGGGGGTTGTGATGCTAAAAAACAAGTTGATTTAGAAAAGGTTGTTTTAGAATATGATATATTATTTCAAGAACCTAAAGGTCTGCCACCAAAAAGGGAAATTGTACATGATATTAATTGGCAGGAAGATGCTCCATTGCCTAACATCGAAATGTACAGGTTATTCGCTTTAGAGAACGCAGAAATCAAGAAGCAGGTAAAGGAGCTACTCGAGAAAGGGTTCATAAGGCCAAGCACATCACCATGTGGATCTCCAATAGTGTTGGTGAGTAAGAAGGACGGTTCGTGGAGGATGCACATTGATTACTAGGCATTGAATAAAATAACGATCAAGAATCGTTATCCCCTTCCTCACATTGATGATCTATTGGATTAGCTGAAAGAGGTTGTTTTCTTTTCCGAGTTGGACCTACATATTGGTTACCATCGGGTCAGAGTAGTAGAGCAAGATGCATGGAAGACTGCTTTCAAAACAAAGAAAGGGCTATATGAGTGGCTAGTTATGCCTTTCGGCTTAACTAATGCTCCTGCCACTTTCATGAGGGTTATGAATGATGTACTCAGACCTTTTATTGATGATTTTGTAATTGTATATTTTGATGACATTCTTGTATTTAGTAAAACATGGGAAGAACATTTAAAGCATGTGAAGCAGACTCTAGACGTTTTGAAAAAGGAAAATCTCTATGTTAAATTATCAAAATGTGAATTTGGTAAAACATCTTTGAATTATTTGGGTCATATTGTAGGGGGTGGTGATTGAAGAAGATCCTCTAAGGTGGTAGTCATTGTAAACTGGTAAACCAGTCGCTACGAAGTTAGAAACCTTCCTAGGGGCAACACAATATTGAAGTTTATTGCTAACTTTTCCTTAATTGCAACTCCCTTATATGCTTTGGTAGGATTGAACAAGGTGTTTCAGTGGGGAGGAAAACAACAGAAAGCCTTCGACACCTTGAAAGAAAATATTAGTACAGCACCAGTATTAGCATTTCCAAATCTTCAATAACCATTTGAGATAGAAATAGATGCCAATGATTATGTCATGGGAGCAGTGTTGATGTAACATGGTAAACCCATATACTACCATTCTAGGACTTTTAATTCTGTAGTAGTTAATTATCCTACATATGATAAAGAATTGTATGCATTAGTCCAGAGTGTGAAAAGATGGAAACATTACTTAATGGGCAGAGAAACAATCATACATACTGATCATCAACCACTTCAATAATTACACTCACAAACTAAGTTGCAGCAATCAAGACACTATAGGTGGATGAGTTTCCTACAACAGTTTCATTTAGTCATCAGATATAAAAAGGGCATACACAATAAAGTTGCAGATATGTTGTCCAGACCAATCATAAATGAATCTACTATACTTAAGCATAATTCAGTAATGCATGAAAGCTACATTGAACAATATGCTCAAGATATAGACTCTAAGATGTATATGCAGCTTTAAGTAATGCAAAAAAGGTAGAAGAATTGGATTACTATATTAAGGACGGACTCTTGTACCATTTGGGGAAGCTATGCATTCCTTAAACAAAGAGAATTAACATAATTAGGGAGGCCTCTCGTCCTTGGGAAAGTGTTTCCATGGACTTTGTCGGGGGATTGCCAAAATCTAGAAAAGGTCATGACTATTTGTATGTTATTGTGGATAGGTTCAACAAAATGTGTATTTTAATACCTTGTAATAAACAAATTACAGCTGAACAAACCGCAAAATTGTTCTTTCAACATTTCTAGGTGCATTTTCGGTTACCCACTTCCATAGTATCTGATCGAGACTCCCAATTTGTTGGGAAGTTTTGGTCAAATCTATGGGAATTAATGGACACCAGACTAAAGAAAAGCACAACCTTTCATCCACAAACAGATGGCCAAACAGAGGTAGTCAACAAGACAATGATCCAGTTGCTCAAGGGTTATTGCAGTAAGCATCCCAAGCTTTGGGATGAACATTTATGTTATGTGCAACATGCTTACAACTGTGCTAAACATTCTTCTACACATAGATCTCCTTTTGAGACCTATTTTGGTTTTATATGAAGGTCTCCCTTAGATTTTGTCTTTGAAAAAGACATCGCAGTTGCCAAACATAGTGATGTGGACAAAGCAACCAAATTCATTGAACAAATCCAAGAGATTCACTAGGCAGTGCAGGGACAGCTGGAAAAGAGCCAAGCCAAATACAAGGCAAGGCATGATAAACATCGGGTGGAGAACAGCTTCCAAGTTGGTGATCAAGTCTGGATGTATATCAGCAAGGACAGAATGCAAGGTGAAGGAAAGAAGCTGAAGCTAATAAGATATGGGCCTTTTAAGGTACTTGAGAAAATTGGTGAGAATGCTTTCCGCCTTGATTTTCCAGCATACATGCACATATATTCAGTAGTAAATGCAGAAAATTTAAGACTTTTTGAACCTTCATTAATTGAAGATCCTGAAGAGCAAAGTCAATGCCTTCCATTGATGATCTGTTGCCTAAATACCTCATTGAGCTGTAGGAAGATACAGTTTTGGATAGGAAGGTGAGGACAACGCACAAAGGAGATGTCGAGTACCTAAGAGTAGGACTCAGAGGTTCAAAACCCAGCAGTGCAAAATGGATAGAGATTGGGCAATTGAGGCATCTGTATCCTCACTTAAACAATGCTTGAAACCCAACTTTTGATGGTCCAAAAGCCTTTTTCAGTGGGGAGGTGTGATCCAAATGGATCTGAGAGAACTCTCTAAGTCTTCATAAAATCTTTAAAAATAATGCTAAAGATCAAAATATGTTAAAAGATCAAAGTTAACACAGAGGAAACACCCTTAGCAGGGCAGAGAAACGCTATCGGAAGGCCCAAAACCCACGAAATCTTGAATAAAATAGAGTATGGAGGTGTGGAACAAGTGATTCACAGTAACCGTCCGATCTGGCCAATCAATGGTCCAAATCAGATCGGTAATCGCAGTCGGCGGTGACCTTTGGCAGAGATTGACGGGATCCACATAAGAGTTGTGACTGTGATTGTCAGGGAACTTACAAGCGATGCGATAGCGATTGGCGGGGGCAACGAGGACTATTGATCAAGCGCGCAGATCGACGGCCTGTGCTGCATCGCCAAATCGCAATTGGCAGATCCACAGGAGTGGGGGTATGTGTATATACATATATACGATCTGATGGATGGACCCCATGAGATTATGAGCCAGATTGCATGGATTTTGAAGTCCGCCAAACACCATGTTTCAATGTATTTTCGCAGTTTCATTTGTTAAATGAAATACAAAATGGGAGAGAACCAATGCGATAAGCAACAGTGACCAATAGGTGGACCCAATAGGGAAATGAAGTGTATTAAAGAACTTTTGAAGTCCGACATATCATGTTTTGGCGAAATTCTTTGTTAGAGTGCATACCCACTATGGAAATAGAGTGCGGTAGTTTCAAATATTCCAGAGGTTCGGGGCATTCTTACGTTATGGAAATGGTGTCCACCTATCCTTTGGGGCATTAAGCGATGATTGCATAATGTTGTAAGAGGGATTCGAAGTGGGCAAGAGGTCGGGGAGACTGAGAGCCGAGGATATGAAATGAACAGGCAACACGGTTGGCTTTAAAAGCCACGGACAGAGAAAAAATAGGCAAGCAGTGTTGCAAGCAAATGTGAGATAGAGTTAGCATAGAGATTGAGATCTGTGAGGGAGTTTGTGTACTCAGAGGAAGCTTGAGGGATTCAAGTGAGGCTATTGTAAATGAATCTGTTGTGTGTGATGTTCGAACTGAGCTCACTATGTAAAAACTCCGTTTGAAGACTTAATAGAGAGACCACCATTAAAGGCTCACTACAAGAAAAATAGACATTAGTGAGGGGCGAAAAGTGTCACCATAAGCTCATTGGTGACGATCAAAAGAGCCTTCGTCACCAAAAATTGAACGTCACCAAAAGTGCCATTGCCAAAAGTATAGGTGTTGTAGTGGCATTCAAATTCCTTCACCTATAATGATTCATAATGACGAATAATGACTGTCACCATTTCATATGAGCAATGGTGACGAACCATAGCCTCTGTCACCAAAAAATGAACATCACCAAAGGTGGCATCGCCAAAATTATAGGTGTTGTAGCGACATTCAAAGTCCGTCACCAATAATGATTTATAATGACAAATAGCGACTGTCACCATTTCATATGAGCAATGGTGACGAACCATAGCCTCCATCACAAAAAACTGAACGTCACCGAAGGTGGCGTCACCAAAAGTATAGGTGTTATGGTGTCATGAAAGGTCTGTCACGAATATTGATTATAATGAAGGATAGTGACCGTCACCATTTCATATGAACAACAACGATTTATTGTGATGGATCTTTCATGGCCGTCACTATTGGTGCATATATATGGTGACGTTCATTGAACCTCACCAAAAGTCGCATTTCCATAAGTATAGGTGTTGTGGTGACATTCAAGGTCCATCACGAATAATGACTATAATGACGGACATCGACCAACACCATTTCATATCAACAACAATGATTTATGGTTACAGACCTTTGAGGTTCATCACTATTGATGCATATATATGGTGGTGTTCATTGACTCACCATTTCATATTCGGTGATGGTTGGAAAATGTCACCAAAGCTCATTGGTGATGGTCAAAATATCATTCCATATGGATCATGTCAGGGCACGATGGAATCGAACCACCAACCTCCTACTTGTGAAGCGGGTGCTCTTTCATTGAGATAGCACTCTTTAAAGAATTAGAATTTTAAAATTACCTTGAAACTTCATAAATTGTAAATTCTACAACTTTGAATAAATTAAAGTCTCGACAATATTTTACTGAACAAGCAAAGCAACATCGAAGCTACAGGTCCCTACCTAATGGTTATGGAAGTTATGAAAAGTGGGTGGAGGGAAATATAATTATGTATAAGAGAATCAATATGTTCAGTTGAATACTCAATTAGAAGTGAAAGTTTGAAGACATTTACAATCTATAAATGACCTATAACTAGAAAATGCACGAAATATTGCAAAGGAAATGTCATAAGTGGATAACATATGGATGAAGAACATTAATGAAGAAATATGCCATATGTTATAGGTTTAGTGAAAGAAAAATCTCAATGTTGTTGTTGTTTGGTGTTTATATATCATTCAGATATTTGAATGATATCTAAACTTCTGTGCAAATGTAACACAAATATCTGGAAACCATATATATA
>APFE031119682.1:36277-66434 GCA_000404065.3 Pinus taeda | reverse complement strand
TATATATCCCCTTTACATAAACCAACATGCAATTTGGAATTTCACAAGTCCACACTCAAAACATGACACCAACTAATAAATAAAATAAATTGACTTGGACAGAAAGCAATAGTTTGACCTTCATGCTTGAGCTGCTTCTGTTTATTTGAATTAGACTCATGACATTCTTTATCTCACAAGGAATAAAAATCATCACTAGTATTAAATTCATCCAACACAGACTTTGGATATCCCACTAACATCTGCGTTTTTGTTGCCATGCCTGAAAACCATGGAGTTTCCTGTTGATAGTAGAATACGATGTGTGCCTACTTCTCAAGAACACATTCCTTATTAACCATTGTTGCCTAAAAAAACCAAAGAGACAACACAATATCAACGTACACAAAATCCCCTACCGAAATATAATCATAACTTAGCAAAGACGTCTAAAAGATGTTCTTAATTAATAAACTTTGTATTTGGAAATATTGTTTCTTTAGATTTAAAAAAGACTATGCTGTACAACACTTCTATCTATTTATCCAGGCAATTATATCATAGCATATGTCACACAATAGCAATCTACAGTACCTAAAGTAAAAAAAACAAATTTCCTCAAGAAAATAGATTTGAAAACTATAAGTTTGTCATCAAAGCTTTACTTAATTTAACAACAAACTAGTTGGAGTTTGAAAATCAAAATCATTCATAGGAAATGAATAGGACAATGGCCAAAGTCATTATTCATACAAATAAAGCGAGAGTCACTATTTCCATTGCAGATAACTGAAATTTGGGTAGTGTTCTAACAATTAGAGCTTATTTTATGGGAAGACTCGTCAGTACCATCATTTTTTTCCACGGTCTGTTGTGTCTCTAGATCTAGATCAGATAGCTTTCCATTCTCAAGTTCTACCTTTCAAGTACAGATTTTTGGCTCACCCTTTAAAATATAATTCTACCACTCCATTTTATTTTGTTTTGTCAAGAGAATTGGTAGGACCTTCCCATCCTTTGTTTTACATAATCAACAACCATCCATCATTAATATAAAGAATAATAGATACACAACAAAGGCCAAAGATGTTCTTGTTGTATACCTATGTTCTAGGACTCATTTGACCTTACTGGTGCAAATAGCTCACCCTGAAAAAATATCATCCACGTGGAATTTAGAAAAAAAAAATTAAGTCAAGCTCCAAGTAAACCAATCAAAATATGAACATCCTTTTAATCAATAAAATCTCTAACTTAAAATAAAAGTGGCCTAGAATTGAATGTTATATCAACCATGTCAAGTAACTAACATTGTGTGATAAATACAATCCATGCATATTGGATTAGTGAAATAATTGATCTGGTAAAGCTCAAAAACAGATGACTTAGAGCTAAGAAATACAAATAAATGACTTAGAACTAAGACATGAGGTTTCCCTTTCAACTTTGTCATTAAATAACTCTTCTTTATGTCACTTACCATTAAAAAAAAATTGTTACCAGGTGGAAGTGGTATTGTAACATTAACCTTTGATAGTCTGTTTCCATGACTACTTCTCAAGATCCACTCCATTACCAGCGTTTGGGGCTAGATAAGATACATGCAAAAACCATCAACATGAAAATTAAATCTAATCCTTGTAAAAAAATGGGAGGAAAAAATATATCCACAAATTGAAACATACTATAGGATACCTCATTCCTGCAACATGATTATCTTGTCATGAACAATAAAAAAATAAATTAGGAGAATTTTAATTTTTGCCACATTTTGACAATGAAATCTTTTTCATATTCTATGAACAATTGATGAAAAAGTCAGCTAAAGCTTGTCAACATCATTTTTATAGTAAAACATAAAGGAACCGCTCCAACACCTATATAATCCTAAACATAAGTATCTATACATATAAGTATTTAGTAAGGAAATTGTATTTAGTGAAAATATGGAAGTCAAATCTTTGAAATAACACAATTTATGGTACCACTACCTTATGAAGTCCATTCATTCGAGTATTTACAAAGTCCATTCAGGAATTTATTCAAAGTTCAAAGTTCAAACAATTAACATGTAGCCTAAAAAAATCAGATTTGAAAAGGAGATAACCCAAAGATGTAGAGTATATATCTCACATTTATATATCCTAATTTCCAGACATTGAAATGACACTTTTTAGCATACTATTGAGAATTCAGCCCAAAATGCTAGAAAAAAATATTGATGGTTATTTTGCTAATATAGAAGTTTTATAGATGCATTTATTTAAATAGTTAGCTTGCAATGTCAAACATATCTAAGGATGCACACAATATGTTGCATCTTTAACGTTGGTGTGTGAACTTGAGACAACGAAGTCCAACATTAATAGTTTGCCTATAATATGCACTAGCAGAATGGGTGAACAATAGTATTGTAGGTATGCGTTATGAATATATGTATTCCAGGCCAATAAGAGTATGGTTGGAACATTCATGTCCAACCCTTCCAATGTTTCCTATAATTTTCACTAGTCTAATAGGTGAACAATAGAAATGTAGCTGTCAATTTTGTATCACTTACATAAATCCAACACGTTCAGCATATAAATTTCAAAGAATATGTCTAGAACTGGTAGGTAATTTGCAAAATGAAAGAGTTGGCTTGATTGTTTCTAGAGAAGGGTAGATTCTTAAATTGTTCAATGTAACCAAGCTTATATGGAACAAAAAGGAACCAAGCTAGAAGGTTATTTAAAGATCCTTACTTAGATAGGGTAAAATGTTAGCCCTTTTTCGTCAAAAAACATAAATGTAAAAACTTTAAGAAATTCAGTGAAGAGACTGTAGAAATGTTCTTATCAAACCACTAACGTAAAAAAAGCTAAGAAATATTTCTTTGTAGAAGAGATATCCATGGTCAAATTAACAAGAAAGTGATCTTTTAGAATAGTTAATGCACTAGTGTTAATGTTGTAGTGTCCCAGGGCATGCTAGGGACTATAGGGAGTGCTAGTGTACATCTAGAGAAGAGGTGGGGAGACACCGAGCTGTAGTCAGGAGGACTACAAGCGATGAGGTGAAAATACTTGAGGTACCCAACCTCTTGGATTATACCTTGCTAGGGGAGCCCCAAAGAGAGAGTAGCAGAACTAGTGGATGTGGGTAGAGACGGATGCGAATGAAGAAGCAAAGAGTGATACAATGCAAGAGTCCCCAGGTAGCATGATGTTGGCAGGCTACAATAGTGAGAGCCCTAGTTGCTGTCACAAAGGAGCCTTAGATGTAGTCATGAAGGGGCCCTAGCTTCAGTCATGAAGGGAGACCTAGATGCAGTCTTGAAGGAGCTCTAGCCATAGTCCAAAAAGAAGCCCTAGCTGCAGTAAATGGAAGCCCTAACCGTAGTCAAAAGGAGGCTTAGCCACAATAAGGGAGAGGCCTAAGATGTAGTCTAGAGAGAGGCCTAAGATGCAGTCAAGAGAGGCATAAAGATGTAGTCAAGAGAGGCCAGATTTGTAGCAAAAGGAAGGCTCTTATCCACAACAAAGGAGGCCTTAATCTGTAGCAAGAGGGAGGCCCTTATTAGCCATCAAGAAGAAGCATATATCTGAAGTCAAGGAAGGTCTAAAGTAGCACTCAGAGAGGCCCTAGACGCAGTCAAAGGGAGGCCCTAACCACTACAAGAAGGATCCATAAGACGACAAGAAAGAATACCTAGAAGCAATGTGGAAGTCTTATTTTTCTGCTGTAGGTACAACGTGTGAAAGAGAGGTTGTTTTCAGTGTTGTTCTTGGGTGCTCTTGTAGGGAGAAGGGCTGAAGTTTGAAGTTTAAGATCACAGCAAGAAGAGTCATTCAACGTGGGTTAAATAGGGTTATTTTTTAGCTATTCCAGGAAGACTAAAGGGTTGAAAAGAGGTCTAGTATCTTGCTTGAAGCTTCAACTAAAGGATGAAACTCAACTAAAGCATGACTTAGCTTAATAAAGCTCATGATGGCCTATTACAATCATATACTTATGAGTGAACCCAACTCTTATTATTGGGACTTATCCTAGTGTCCTGATAGGTGGGATATAGAGGAAAAATATGATCTCCCTTTCTCCATTGCATTCCCCCCACCTTGAAAATCAAAAGGGGACATAAAGAATTTCATATACACATACTTAATAGATATATATTTCCAATCTTTTTCCATCTACTAGTTGTGCTTGCTTGAGCTAGGCTCAAGCAATTAGCCAATCAAGAGCATGCATATCCCTACTTATTCTCCACATGCCTCTGGGTCGATCTCTCTATCCCTGTAGTTCCAATAAAAGGGTTTGGGTATGGTAAGGGCTGCTAGCTAGTTTTTTAACATTTTTATTTACATCTATTTTCGCCTGGCCTTGGCCTACTCCCATCTCTATGTATTCTCAAATTAAGCCAACTACACAATCATAAACTTTGTTCTTGTGTGGTATCTCAAAATACTTTTCAAACATAAAATTACAACATACTATCACAAGGAGTCTAATCATGGTTTAACAGATCAAACTTGACATATTACATTAACAATTTCCTTTTATGTGATGCCAGTCTTCTGCCCAAGCCTTGGAACCATGCCTAAAGGGTTGTAGTACATGACCAGGGGTTTTCACTACCAGTAAACTTAATTATAACTAATTATGAGAACAAGATAACATTGTTTATATACTAGATTGCTTAAATTAAAGATTAGCTTCCTGTATGAATTACAGTGCACTGATAGAAACATAGATAGTTTCCAACAAAAAACACCTAAAAAACAAGCAAAAGTCATAGGAGACACTTATTTCGCTTTGGTGATGGTCTTTGAAGACCGCCACCACCATCATCACTTCCACATTCATCCTCTTGTGCCTCAAGAGTTGCAGATACCACTCTGCCCCTGTTTCTTGAAATCTCTCTGATAGGAGTCTTTGCAGCCTTCTCAAAACAAGGAATCATAAGTGGATTAGTTCTATGAGGCATCAACTACTCAGCACTTTCAACAAATTCCATCATCAACTTCTAGTCTTTAAAATCAAAACGAAAAACAAATTGGTTGTAAGAAGCTTCTCCAGATGCCATTTCTGTAGCTCTGGGAGCATTTTTGGCGACAACAAAATGTTTTCTAGTTTCATCAACATTTATTTCAACTCTACCATCCTTTACTAGAAATGATAACGCAAAGATGTTTTCTATTGTCTAGGAAAATGATATTCTATTTGGAACCAAATTCTTTAGTCTGGCTTGCTTCTATTTTCGTAAAATGTTAAATATGCTTGCCATATTCTTGTCTGTTTCTGATTTTTCATCTTCCGGGGAATCTTTCACTGCTTCAAGTCGAGTGCTTTCTGTCCGCTTAATCTGTTTTCTCTATACTATAGCTTTCCTTTTATTGGGTTCATTATCCATTAGTCCAAGCATAGTGAAAATTCATGCCACATGCTAGAAAATAGAAGCATCTAAAAGCCCAATATTTCTCCATGATATTTGGGTTTGATCGTCATTTCCCTCCAAAGACCTGATTCCATATGCCTGGTCACTATAGTTTCTTAGAATATCACTACTAATAAAATCAATTGGAGTATCACCATCATTGTTTTGTGATATGTTAACAGTAGCAAGGAGTGTGGATGTGAGATCAAAGAGTGTATTAGCATTTGTAACTTGCTCACAATGTCTCTAAACAAAATTGTGCAAGCTTTCCACTTTGCTAATTATAGCCTCAAATTTTCCAAATTCTACTTTTAAAATATTTTCTCTCTCCTCAGCAATCAAAGTCTTGAGGGGATGATAATGGTACCTTAATATGCAGTGTTGCACCATACTTTGATTGTTACCACTGCATGCAGTAGCATCTTCTTTCTCTCTTGGGGGCTTACTGTGGCCTTATTGTGATCCTTTTACCCCACGAGAGGAATCTTCCAGTGTCTGACTCAATGTTTCTTCCTCTTTAACTCTAGCTTGGGTACCAAGCCTTCTACCCATCCTTTCTATCACCTTCTTTTGGAGTTGATAGAAATGAAAATATTCAACCAAAGCTGGAAGGAAGGGCTTGAAATTGAGATTTATGATTGAAGAAATACTGTGAAATTGAAAGAGAGCAAGAAAATATTTTTGTGTTGCATTGAAATGAGGGAGGGCAGGGAGTTGTGATTTCCCCTACCTTGAGAAGTCTACTTTGTAATAGAAGAGGGATGAAGGCCCACTACAATGGATATAAAGTCCCAAGACATACACATTGTTGAATGAAATGTGTAGGTATAGTGTGCCAATTAAGCGTGAGGATTGGGAGAAGTGACACATGTGGGAGAGTGGCCATATTATTGAAGAATTGTTTACATTGAGGAAGGACACCATTTGGATATGGTAAGAATGTCAATTCTAATGTGGAGAGTTTCCAACACCACTTTCTCATCTACATGAGGGAGTTTACAATTTTTATATCCTTGTCTGAGTCCCATGGTGAATATATTAGTGTGAGGATCTACTGTTTCATGATCCATATGTTGGATGCTTTGTTGAACTTCAGATTTATAAGGAAATCTCTTTAGATATCTAGAGTGTGTCAGAAATTTATTTGAACAATTATTGTCTTGCAACAATGTTTATTGATGATAAATTGCTTGGTAATGTACACTTGCATAGAAGAGTGTGACTGATCGCATGGATACTCGACCTTTCGGGTTGAAATGGCAACCTCTAAAGATAATATTTGGAATATCCTTTGAGCCTTTCTTTGAGATGGCATCCAAGAAGTTGGAGTGAAGACATAAAGGAACTATATATTTTGACATATTCCAGCTGAATCACCAAACAACAAGGGAAACTAAAACCAGGGGTTATATAAGTACTAGCCCTAGTGTATGGGAAATCCAGGCTTTTAGAGGAATATTTCCAATAGATGAGGATGAATATTTCTGTTACACTATGTGTTGTTATTGACATGTTTGGACATTTTGGGTGAACACTTGGCCCATCTTCAAGAACATCCAATAACGTTCGAGTCCAAGACAGATTTAAAGAGATCATTTATAAAATTAGTTGTCCAGCTATGAAAGACAATCAAGCTTTGGAAGAGATACATCGTAGTACTATCAAAGCAGATTGTGGACCATGTTAGAAAATGGATCAAAAAGGTTTTAGAATGTCTGCTAAAATTTGACATTTAGCATTGTCTTAGCATTTTCTTATCAACTTTCATGGAGGAAAAAAGTGACAGGAGAAACTTGCACAATAATGGAGGCCACTAGAATGAGAAAAACAATGAATTGGAAAAATGGAATCTATTGCTATGATGACACATGGGAAGATACTTATTACTCTCAATGTGGTTGTACAGGAAAAATAGTTTTTGCCTTTGAGTATAGTTGATGTATCGTAATGTAGCGGTTGTTTCCCTGCTGCAATAAAACAAATATATATCCATCTCGAGGTGAAAAAATAACACCAGTATATCTTCAAATGATATGGGCTATGTGTTGTGCTCAATAGCTAGGAAAGTCTCTATGGGTCATAGTGCGATGAAGCAATGGGTTTGGGTTTCCGTTCCCCTGTTGTCAAAGTATATCGATACAAGTGATGAAAAACATATGTTCAATTCCCTAGAACGTATCTTATTTTCATTACTTGTCTAGGATAAATCCACATCCACAGTTGCAAAACATAATCAGAAGAAAATAAATATGTAGCTTATTTAAACAAATGTGGCATGAGCGAAAAACATATGCACCAAATTACAAAATGCGAAAGTCAAAGTTCTGTATAAAATTATTAAATTAAAAAAAAATGCAAACAGTTGCCAGGAATTTCAATGAATGCAACTGCCCAACACTCATCCAATGGCCATTCAAGGAGGGTCGAAGCCATCCATCAATATGAAGAGATCTATAAAAGAAAACAGGGACTTTGAAGAAGGGATCCCTAATTTTTCATACCCAAATGTTGCCCAATTATTGAGCAAGGGCCTGACGAGTTAGTGAGGGTTTCCCTTTAGTTTTTGTTTCAATCTATTTTCATGCTTAAATTTTTGCTAATATGATGTCATTAGTGGACCTTAATATATGGCGCTGCACCATACTAATTGTTACCACTACATGTGGTAGCATCTTCGTTCTCTCTTGGGGGCTTACTATGGCCTTGTTGTGATCCTTTTACCCCACGAGAGGAATCTTACAGTGTCTGACTCAATGTTTCTTCCTCTTTAACTCTATCTCGGGCACCAATATTTCTACCCATCCCTTCTATCACCTGCTTTTGGAGTTGAGAGCAATGCAGAAATTGAACCAAAGCTAGAAGGAAGGGCTTGAAATCTATGTTACTAGAAACCAAAAAGGGGAAATGAAATGAGAAACGACAATGAGACGAGAAACAGAGTTTGGAGATTTCACATCCAAGAAAGGAGGAGAGAGAAAAACAAGACAAATATGAAACATACAACCAAGAATTTGTTTCACATTCAAGAAACAAGGAGAGAGAAAAAACAAGAAAAATATGAAACATAAAACCAAGCATTCATCATTAACATTCTCAAATACTATGGTTCATAGGTAGTTTCTCATAGGCTTTAGCTGCTCACATTGGCCATTCCTTAATACTTATAGTGATAAAAAAATCTTCCATTTCTCACATAAGCCATTCTTGAATACCCATGTTTGATCCTCTAGGCTGGAAAATACAATAGTGAAGAAACACTTGGCACCGAATTCAAGTTTGATTTAGCCTTTCCATTTTCCAGATGAGTACATGATCCCACATACATTGTATATATTCTTGGATGTGACATGAGTGGACCTCAAATTTGGGATCTATTGTATCATTTTCCACACAGTTATTGGGTTATTGTTTTCATGGTTGGGTAACAAGATGGTGGAGATTGAGTTGATCTCCATTAGATATAGAGACAAAAATAGAGGTTTGTCTCGAACTATTGCCACTTGCAAAACCATAAATACTACAACATGTGTTTGAAGACAAAATCTAAAGAGAAAACTTTCAAAATTTTATCTTTAATCCATTATAATAGAAAACTAATATTTATAATAAAAAATAATATATTTTAAAAGTATAGTTGAACTTGATATTAAATTGCTAGTTTGTGAGAAAAAAAAATAATTACCTAAATTATTTAACTACTAATTTATAAAATATGTAACTTTTATTCTGTTCGATTTTTTCTTTTGGAAAAAAAAAAACTACTAATTTATAAAAATATACATATAATATCTATACACATTACTAATTTATAAAAGAGATTTGATCCTTTTAGGGTGTTGGTATATCCGAAATTAAGATGGACCTATGCTAGTATATACTATTTACCATAATTATTGTTAAAGTGTATAATGGTTATCTCATATTTGTATTTGCATTGATCAAATGATTATTATATGTAGTCATGTTTTATATTAATTATTTTAATGCATCATATATATGGTTTTGTATAGTAAATTTATTTTTATGTTAAATTTTAATAGTTAAATTTAGATATTCTCTCTCAATATTAGTTATTTTTTATTAATTTTCATTTTATTTTGTTGGATCCATTGAAATTTGTTATCTAAGTCAATGTTTCCAATTAACAAGTGTGGTTGATCAATATAAATAACTGAAATAAATTATTAAATTGTGATTTTTTTTTAATTTCTACTTAGTTAAATATTACATATAAATATCAATTGTGGTTATAACATACCAAACCATTCATTTTTAGCTATTAAATATGATTATGTTAAAATAACTTTAAAAAAATGCTATCACCCATGGTCAGAACTTACCAAACCATTCTTTTTTAGTCCCTAGATTTGTTTATGTTAAAATAACTTTTGAAAAAATGTTATGGCCAATAGTTTTGTTATATTCCATGGTTTTGTACTTTATATTCATTTAATTTGCTAGTTTTTGCACATGGTTTTGTTAGATTCCATGGTTCTGCATTTAATATTTATTTAATTTATTAGTTTTTTCTCATCAATTTTCTTTCATAAATTAAAACAAGTGAGAGAGACCTTGAAGTCTTGAAAAGAAATGTCATAATCTAGGTATTTTATTCTAGGCCCCTCTTAATATATTTTTGGTTGTTATAATTTTGTGCCAAGAGACCCTTTCCACCTGGGGAATAGGTTATAATATTTGGCAATTTAACTCAGTCAAAATAAAACAAAATCAAATAAAATTAAATAAAATTAAAAAACATAAAATTCTCCAGTGCATAGTTTTTTCTTTCCCATGGCTTTTTCCCATGGTACTCCTAACCGATGGTTTTTGTCCATGGTATTTTTCTGCAATGTAGCCTACTCAAAGGCTAATAACTAAAGCAACCTAGATCCATTTTAACTATGGATCAAGCATTGAGAGGATCAAATCGCTCTTGATACTCGAGAGAGATAGATCTAAGCTCGTTATTTATAAATGAGGAGGAGTATTTTCTTGTAGAAGTACTCCTATTTGTTTTGTATTTAAAATTTATTAAATGATGGATTTCTATTTTGTATTTTGATTTTTGAGACTTGTTTATTTTTATAAACTTACAATTATTTCTATCACTATTTTTGTGTAATTATGAAACTTTCCATATTTATCATAGTTGAAATTATGTTTGTATTATAGACATATTAATCAATAGCTTGTTGCTCTTAAGCTTTATTATTGCAAATTACCTAACATAATCTCTCTTATCACCCATGAAAAATTTATTTATGGGATAAAACTATTAATGGGATGGATAATAGCTAATTATTATTTTATATATATTAAATTAATGTCTTTGGTTGATGATATTTAACATTATAGATAGTCTAATAGTTAATAAAAGTTTCTATAGGATGGTTTTATCAAAATCCTTTTCCAATCATTTGAGAGGTTTATAAATAGACCAATGGCCAAAAAAATATTTTTCCCAGTATATAAAATAATTAATAATAAATATTTACTACTTAGTTTATAAATTAAGTAAATATGAAATATCTTTATACATTACAATTTTATAGATTATATATAAGAAATTCTTATTACATTTAAATTTATAATTTTGTTATAAAATACTACATTTTAAATATTAATACCATCACTAATCGACTTTTTAGATAAAAGCAACACAAAATTAACAAAAAAAAATTGTAAAAAACTTAACCATACATTTGCTACACATCAATGGCTACAATTAAAAAAATAACATAACTTTAACTAATAAAATTCCTAAATAGTCAACGTTGTTAAAGATATATTAAGCACTATTGCAAGGTGTTGTCACTAAGGAGAACACCCAACCTATTTGAAACAAACCCGTTAGCACCTAAGCTATATAGGTTAACGTATAACCATTGACTATAGAAATGCCTTCAAAAACTATTCAGAAAACCAATGCTTTTTATGATTCATGTCGACGTCCAATCGGGAAGAGATCCATATTGGAAATAAACCAGATTAATGTTTTCCATAAAACAGTTTCAAGAAATGAACTGTTTTTGGAAAACCCAGTTTCTTGCATTAAAAAATGAAAACTACCATAAAAACACCCTTTTCCATACTGTTCCATTTTTTTATATGTTTTTTTTCAGAAGCGAAGACTTCCGTTCAATTTCTGGTAACAGAGCAGTTTTTGGTAACTAAGCTTGAAATTGAGATTTCTGATTAAGAACTATTGTGAAATGGAAAGAGAGCAAGAAAATCTTTTCATGTTGCATTGAAATGAGGGAGGGCTAACTGAGCTTGAAATTGAGATTTCTGATTAAGAACTGTTGTAAAATGGAAAGAGAGCAAGAAAATATTTTCATGTTGCATTGAAATGAGGGAGGGCAGGGAGTTACCCTAAGAAGTCTATGTTGTTGTTTTTTCTGCTATTTTCCTAGTGTGGTATACTACCAAACTACTATTTTTGTAATTTCTGGTGTGGTATACTACCAAATTACTATAAGAGTTCTGCTTATATTTAATATAAATTTCATTGGCAATATAGTAATTGTGGGGCTAGTCCATTTGAAGCTAAATTCCAAAAAAACAAAACCCAAATAACCTAATTTCAATTGAAAAAGTTGGTAGATTGTTTAAAGCAATTGAAATCGAGGAAGGAATTAAAGGAGAGAAAGGATATCTGTGCAAGTATTTTCTTGGGCTCTTGAATGAATACCATGGCTTCTGATCCTTCCATCGTGTTGTGGCCACCAACAATCCCCCTTTCTTATTTAGTGTTATTACTAATACTAAATAAGTGGGGACCCTTAGTCAAAGAATTCAAAATAAAAAATGAATTAGTGCTTTTTTTT
Source organism: Pinus taeda (assembly GCA_000404065.3). Lineage (NCBI taxonomy): Eukaryota > Viridiplantae > Streptophyta > Pinopsida > Pinales > Pinaceae > Pinus > Pinus taeda. Next base: position 54,212 of record APFE031119682.1, on the reverse strand, counting down.
TTTAATAAAACTTACCATCATAAACTTAGGAAAATACCTTGAAAAATATAAAAATCTTAAGTTTCATCATGAGGAAAGAAAAAATCACTCCTTAAAGAATATCACATCACATGCCTTAGAAGCACACTTATATTAGAAAACCTAAAAAATGCCGATATGCGATGTCGCATATCGCAAAATCGCATTTCGCATAAAATACATCAATATTTTGATATCGCGATATTGCGATATAGCGATATTACGATCAAGCGATATTGTGATCAAGAAATATATCGATATTACGATAAAGCGCTAAAGTGACCTTGCGACAGAGCATCACAATGATATTGCGATAATGTGATGCAACGATCTGCAATGTTGCGAAGCAAATTGCATAATCACTCCATTGTAAAATCTTTCGGCTCATTATTCAAGAAAACTTTTTTTTTATAAACTGAGACCTGGTTATGCTCCTTAATGCTAATTAATGAAGTAATTGCCAGTTGTTAAGGAAATATGGTTTTGTGTTTATCGAAGAGCCAGTTCACGTAAGGTAGTATATTTTTGCATGTCTTCGGCATTTAAAGCTTTCCCGTCACTGTCCTTATCATTACCCTCACCTCACTTGTAAACTGCAGGAATGAAGAACAAAAAGATTATACAATGTAGTATATAGAAACCATGAGGAAGAAAGGCAACGCTCCGATGTCTAAAGATAAAATGGTGCCCATGTACATAGACACCGCAAGCAACAGCGACGCGAGTATTCCCACCTGGGAAGGCATGTATAATCTATTTGAAGAAGAGAATCCTAAGGTAATGAGATTCACGGCTACTGTGAGTTCACATAGGTCTTCTGAAGCATTAGTTGTAGATTTAGCTTGTTCATTCCCGTATCGGATAGAGGCAAGGCCCAAAATGCTCCCCTACACAGATATGGCTAAAAGGATATTGAACAACGCGGATAAAAACAGACAGTTTAGCACTCAGGGTCAAATACTTAACGGACCATTATCTTCACAAAATTTCAGCTTTTCATCTGATAAAAGAAAGCACGCAAGAGGCGAAAATCGCACCAAGGAAGATCGGATCAAGAAACAGAGGCAGTTTTCGATGCGCTGGGTAAAACTTATCCAAATGGAAAGCTCCTCATTGCTCAGCTACCTATAAGCCCCATAAATTCAGAAAAAAGTATATTAAATATAAAAGGTAAAAGCTTGGATCCGAAAATCAGTGGTAATGGTCAGAAATATCTTCAAAGTACCCAGTAAAACTACATAGTCAGTGTATGATTCTCAAAAGCATCATAAATTCTCCCGAAAAGATGGTGACAGCTCTTGTTGATTCCGTTTTTACAGCATAGTTAAAGGCTGAAGTTGGCCAACTAACTCTTCTCAAGAAAATGCTGAATGCTTGTGATGTTAAGGAGTAGATATAGAAATAGTTAGATTTTAGATTTAATTTTAGAAATAGTTTTACTTTATTTTGCCTAGAAAAAGGACGGTCATTTAAACAGTATCCTAAATTTTTGTAATAAGTTATTTTTAGATGTAGTTAGTAGTATTTAAACCCTTCTCATGCATTTAGAGAAGGGTCCAGAAATTGATCAAAAAACTTGTCCTTAGAACATGCACTTTTGCACCCTCCGAGGAGGTTTTGATCAATGAATGGAACATGATTTATTGATTTTTGCATTTAATATCTGCTACTGATGTTGCATTTCTGTACTCTTAGTGGATGTTGGATTGAGAAGAGATAAATCGTTATCTCTTCAAGCTCATGAGTAGAACTAGTTATAAATGGTACTTCTATCTCTTAACTATTTCTATTTCCTGTGTTAAAGTGACATTCAAGTTCAGTTGTTTATATGTTAATGCGTGAATTCCTAAGTTATCATTTGGCACTTTTGTACAGTAATAGCTATTTATTTATGCTTAATGTATGAATTGCTTATTATCTGATATGCTTTTCACAACTGTTTCTCCTAACTTTTTATGTGAAGTGGTTCATCTATATTGAATTCTTTTCTTATAGCAGTTGAATAATCTCTATTACCGATTGTTATCTGAAATCATTTTAGATCGCATAACAGAAAGATTACACCCGGGTTAGTATAGACTTAGATATTTCTGTTTATTAGAATACAATAGCATGTCATTAGATTAAAGTTAGAATTAGAGCATTTTAATTATGAACCGTCAGATCAAAAATATCAAATTATACACACACACACACTCATATATTGGAAAACTGGTCCCATATCCCCAGTCGGACCCGCTATACCAAACAGAAAAGGAGCTGCCAACCAAGGTCCGGACCGGGCTAGTATCCCCCTTGTTGTTGACCCGATTTTCGGGGCTTCAACACATCGTGGTCCAAATTTTCCCAGTGAAAATAGATCCATGTTTTGTGAGCAAGCCATTGAAGAGATCCTCCTCAATCTTATTTCTCAATGCATCCAAATTCAACCATGAAACAATAACTACCAATGAATTATTGCAACATTTCATGTGAAAATATAAAAAAAAATTGCAAATCAATTCTAAGAATGACCATTGATTTAGAAACCCTAAAAATTGATCCAACGACCTGTACCTATTTCCATATAGCCATAGATCAGAATGTATTGTGCCCATGGTCTTTCCTTTTTTTTTCAACTACTCAACATACATTTCATGTGGAAATATAAAATAAATTTGCAAATCAATTCTAAGAATGGCCATCGATCTAGAAACCCTAAAGATTGATCCAGTGACCTGTACTTGTTTCCATATAGCCACATATCAGATTGTAGTGTGCCCATGGTCTTTACACTAAGGCAGGGAAGAAAACTTGTTCTGGTCTTTCCTTTTTTTTTCAACTACTCAATATTCATTCGAGTACACTAAGGCGGGGAAGAAAACGGGACATAATGGTCTTTCCTCTTTTTTCAACTACTCAACATTCATTTGAATACACTAAGGCGGGGAAGAAAACATGGCAAAATGGTCTTTCCTTTTTTTTTCAATTATTCAACATTCATTCGAATGGAATTTCCTTTTTTTTCAACTACTCAACATTCATTCGGATAAACTAAGGCGAGAAAGAAAACGCCGAAGAAATTAAATTTTTAATTTGGATGATTGTTAAATTTTTTAATTATAATTTTTTTATAAATTTTAAAAACATTATATTTTATGAATATATCAAAATGTATGGAATGTATAATTTATTATCTTATTGTATACTCATTTCAAAAAAGTATATTTTTTTATTTTCCAAAATTACAAAATAATTAACCATGTTGTAAGTTGTAATTTTAAAATTCAGATTTGGGTTTTATATAATTAAACAAAAGAACTATAGATATTTTTTATTAATGTTTAATTATCCAATACTAATACTATGGGTTTCCATGTTATTTAAACAAATGAGATTTGGTTTTATAATTATTATGTCAAACTTTAAAGCTAAAAATTAACTTTTAACAATGCAATCTCTTATAACCAAATTGGATGTATTTCATTGTTATGGCAGTAAAAAATGAATCTCATGAGTCAATTTGGTTGTAGTTCATTGTGATGGTAGTAAAAAATGAATCTCATGAGTTTGGGCCCACCCACACATTGGTATAGTTCCACCCAAGGAAGCATTGATCTTTCTCCATGAATCGGTAATATTGTACCAAGAAGCATCATAATGTATGGCATTTATATTTCCCACAATTGAACACCATAAATCCTTCTAGATAAGCATTTTGCTTCCGTATTGTTGAACTAAACATGGCAAGACTTTCTTGTGGCAATATGAATTTCTGAAACCCTTATCCCCCCTATCACAATATATCTTAGAATTCGTCATGTTGGAGTGTAGTATCCCTAGTAGGCATATAGGAGCGTAGGGGAACACAACATCAAATTCAATGGGAAGCCAAGGGGAAAGGTTTTTGCATCTAAGAGGGATACCTCGATTACATAGATGTGGTTTTCTAAGGTTTTGCAATAATCAAATGTATATTTGAGGGGGAATTCAGCCATAAAAAAATTGAGTGAATTTTCATACAAAAGGGTTGATTCTACTTCGAATTTTGATTCTTTGTGTTTACTCACTTTAATGTCATTACATATAACTAATAATTTGCAATTCCTTGTCTCATTTGATCTCATTTTATTTCAACTTTGAAGTGACTAAGCCTTGAACCCCAAATCCTCATAGCTAAGATTTACAAAGTATGCATTGCCTCATTTCCTCTTTTACTTCAGTTAAATGGAGCAACTATGCCTTAGCCCCAAACCCACACAACTAAGCTTTTCACACTATAGAATCCTCTCTCTCCTTGGTATTGCACTTGGTTTAGATATACTTTTCTTAGAAGAGAAGCAATGTCTCACTAAATATCTTACATGTTAACTTATCATCTGATCCCATTACATTTTCCAAGCATTGAGGACATTAATAAAATTTCAAAATTCAATTTCACATTCATTTGACGTAATCACCATGTTCCATCAACGTCAAGTAAACTCTACAAATAAATGTAAGTAATTATTTTGATTTTTTCATTGATTCTAAATTAGCAAGTGAGAAAACTGCAGATGCATCTTTATTTTTAAAGTACAATCATCCAAAAAAACTCATCAAAGACTAAAGATAGGTTAAAACCTTTATGGAGTGAAAAATAGTGTTGGTATCCTCTAGAATAACACTACTTTCAGAAATTGGGTTCAAATTTTACCACAAATTCAAGAACCAAAGTGAGACGCTTATTTTAAAGTTGTTATAACATGATATATTATAAATTTTTTTGAAGAAGCACACAATACAAAAAAAAATTGTATCTAGTATCATTCTAGATAGAGAAAAGTACTTGTTAGGCTATCTATGACATGAGTAAGAATTTCTACCCACCTACTTTCAAAATCATCATGGACATTTAAATATTAACAAAGGAATTGATTATGCCACTTATGACTAAATAAGAGTTATTCCCCACCTTTCCAAACTATCATGTACATTTAAGCTATCATATTTTATCAACATCCTTTCTATGATGAAACACATTACAACTTTCCATTATATTTATGCATTATATGAGTTGATGTACTTGTAAGGTGCATAAATTCCAAAATAATTGTCCAAATACCCATGTTTCCACTAAATTAATTGTTTAAGTAAGAGACACGTTCTATCGTAGGAAGCATGCATCAACCAAACACTACTCTACTCATAGTTTACAAACCCAAACAATTTTTCATACACAAACACATTCAAGACTAATCCACAATAACAAACAATGCTCAAAACAATATTCTTCATCAAACATCTACCAATGCATAAACAATGAGAAGACAAGAGACACATAGAATATGCAATCAACTAGGGCCAAAACCTCTCCAACATGAGAGGAAAACCCAAACGAGTTCTTCTTCTTATATAGACTTCAATTGATGAATACCAAGACCATGGTCTAGACCCTTGACTCAATGACCTCTCCAACACCAAGTCACAAGCCTCCTTGATTCAACTTCCTTATTTTTCCTTGAGTCAACGATGATCAGGCTTCTTCCTTCAATAACTTGACTATCCTTCAAATTCTAGTTCCATGGATCAGATCTGTAGTTCTTGGCCCTCTTGCATAAACCCTAGAACGTGTGGTTGACCATCTTTTTGAACCCTGATCTTATTCGCTTTGATGGTATGAACTCTTATTATAATTCGATGTGTAACCTTGCTTATCTTCTTCCTTGATTCGACTTCTTGGACAACAACAAGATCTTCGACCTTTTCTGTAGTAGATAGTTCTCCCTTCGCATGTGTGGATCTACTAGCCCTAAAACAGACCTATAAACAACACCAAAATCTTCTCTCTTTGTTTCCTTCTCTTGGTTGGTTATCTTCACACTTCTTATTATAGACTTAATTAACCAAATTTGCTTGTCCACAAATGGAGGATGAGATGCCCTATATATAGTGTTTTGTCCATCAAAAACACATGCTAGGAAGTGTTAAGGAGTGCTAGGGGAACATAAGGGAGCGATAGGTGAAAATAATGCATGCAAATGAACGATTAAGATTTTGTTATAGGAAGTGTTGGTGAGTTCCAAATGTGCTAAGGAGGGAGTGATAAGGTATGCTAGGTAGTTTTAAGGCATATTAGAAGCCAGGGAAACATGCCAAGATGTGTCAGGTGCTAGGGTTTGCCAATGCATGCCACAGAGTGTTATGGAGTGCCAGGGAAACATAAGGGAGCACTAGTTTCAAACACATGGAAATGAATGACTAAGAGTTTGTTACAAGGAGTGTTAGTGAGTTTTAGGTGTGCTAAGGAGGGGACGATGAGGTATGTTAGGTGGTGCCAAGAAATGCTAGAGTGTTAGGGAAACATGCCAGGGTTTGCCAATGCGTGTCAGGGTGTGCCAATGTGTGTGAAGGTGTGCTAAAGCATGTCAGGCAGTGTTATGGAGTGAGACATAAACACAAAGGAAAACTAGTTCAAAATGCATGGAAATGAACGAATAACAATGTATGATAGGGAGTGTCAGTGAATTCTAAGTGTGCTCAGGAGGGAGTGACAAAGTTATATGCTAGGTAGTTCCAGGGCATGCAAGAGTGCCATGACATATCAAGGAGTGGTACGGTATGATAGGGAGTGCTAAAGCATGCCATGGCATGCAGGGAATGCCAACATGTGCCACGTATTGCCAAGGGATTGTTAGACATGTCAGGTGCTATGTCATGTCAAGATGTAAACTATGTTGCTTAGTTATTTTATGACCATGGTTAGACATGAGCCTTGACTTGGTAACTTCTTAAGTGAGATGAGATAAGGTTGGGCATGACTAGCCTAAGATGAGTTATAGGCCATTCATAGGTGAACAAGGGATAGTATAGTTGTAGTAACTGTAACTTGTTCAAGATGTTGTAGTCGAGGTAGGACTTGGTTGGTTCCCAAATCTTAAAACGAATAACGGTAGTAATGAGGGCATGATAGCTAAGGAGTGCCAGGGCTTGGCAAGGAATGAAAAGGCATGATAACACATGCCAAACAATGTCGGTGCATGGCGAGGAGTGTTGGGGAGTGTGAGGGCATGACAAGGGAGAACTAGGTGAAAGTGCATGGAAACAAACGAATAAGAGTGTCTTCCAGTGTCCTAAGGACGAAGTGTATTAGGATAATTTCATAATAGGACTTGCAATAGGTAAGCCTACGATTATGATAAGGGGATGGAAAAAGCAATTTTAGACCAAGCGAAACTTTTTTCTAGGGACAACACTATTTTTTCAATGACTTGGTTGGGTTCCAAAGTCACAAAAAAGTAAGGCTATCTATGAGGGCATGACAACTAGGGAGTGCCAAGGTGTGCAAGGAATGCCAAGAAGTGATAACACATGCTAGAAAGTTCCAAGACATGTTAGTCATTCCAAGACATGCCAAGTGCTAAGGCATGCCAAGAGGTGTCAGGTGCTAGGGTGTGGCACCACGCGTACTAGGGAGTGCCAGGGAAACACAAGGGAGGACTAGTTTCAATTGCATGTAAATGAACAAGTAAGAGTGTGTGATAGGGAATGTTAGAAAGTTATGAGTGTGCTAAGGAGGCATTGACAAGGTATGTTAGGTAGTGTCAGGGAAACACAAGGAAGGACTAGTTTCAATTGCATGGAAATGAATGAATAATAGTGTATGATAGGGAGTGTTAGAGAGTTCTAGGTGTGCTAAGGAGGCATATCTAGAAAAATTTTGGGAGGGTTTGGAGAAAATTTTGTGTTTTGATGTAGACTTGCAATTTTTTGTCTAGCAGCACAACGATCTCATGCTTTGCTTCCTCCTCGGGGCTCCAAATGATGTAAAATCAGCATTTTTGGAAAGATTATGACCCCATATCAAACCCCATTTGCCCACTTTCCTGGTTTAGGGCTTAAGTTTTGAGAAATTTACAAAAAAAGGGCCAAAAATCACCTTTCTGCCCCTCTCTTTCCATTTCGTTGCGCACCTGGAGACACCTTGGGAGAATGGCCATATCTCATCCAATAATTGGTCATTTTGAGTGAAACAATACTCTAAAGACATCTACACTCTCCCACATTTCCAGAAAAGGCTTCCGATCTAGATTTGGAATTCAGAAAGGCACTCAAAAATGGCCTCCAACATCTCACTGTACACTTGGAAATTTCTAAGATTTTTGTAAAATTTTCACTGTGTAATTTTTTGTAATTCCTAGTTTGACTCTGGTAAAAGTCAAAAGGGTGAAGTAGATGAATGTGAGGGGTAAAAGTAAATGTAAATAATGGGTGGTTAGTATTTATAAGTTGTTTTGATGTAAATTTGACCTCATTTATGAAAGAGGTTGGAGTCAAACCCTAAGAGTGGGGAGATGTTGTTTTGGTCTTTATGTATCAGTTTCCCAGTGATAGAATGGCTTGGATTTCAGAGGAGAGAACTTTTGTAGCTTGTACTTGGACATTTTTTAGAAATCAAAGGACACAATTTGCAACTATTATCTAGGAATTCATGTGGAGTAAGTTTGTGATGTTATTGTTTCTCTGTTATAACTTTATATGAAAGATATTAATCTTCTCTTTCCATTCATCAATTATTCAATGGTTTTCCTTACATTTTATAAACAAAATTCTTTGCATAAAGCTCTATTTTGATGGAAAAATCATTATGTGTTACTTTATTTCTTGCTTAATGAATTCATGTTTCATGCTTAGTAATACCTTTCGCTTCTTCTAAACACTACACTACACCGAAAAACCCTAAGATCCATCACAAAAGTAATGCTCTTTCTCCTTTTTGTATTTTTTGTTGTAACTCTTTGATCCTCTGACCTAGCTACCTACTTTTTCTCCCTTATCCAACAACAAAACCCCAAATTTTCCAAAACCCACTTGAACCGAGCTGTCTAGCCTAAAATCCTTTACATTCCAGTCATCTCTTTGTTGTGATTTCATAGAAAGAGCCCTCTCTGGTTTGGTAGGACTAGCTACCAAACTAAAAGCTTGGTCTGTGATTACCTCCGTCGATCTCCTCATCAACTTGGGACATTGTGGAGGATAAAAAAGGCCATGAAAACTAGGGAGTGACAAGATTTTATAGTGAATGTAATGTTCCAAAGTAATGGAAAAATTTAATGCTAGTTGTAAGGTCATGACTGCCAAGGTGTGCTAGGGAATTCTATGGCATGCTAACATGTGCCAGATAGTACAAAGACATGTCAAACAAGATAAGGTGTGCCAAGTACAAAGGCATGCCAAGATGTACAAGGGTGTGACAATGCATGCTAGGGACTATCAAGGGAACAAAAGGGAGGAAAAAGTTAAACTAGAAGTAAATGAGCACATAATAGGGTTAATAAGTCATCAATTTACCTTTTCCATGAGGGTCATGCTAGGAAAACTAAAACTAGGTGCCAAGTGCCAAGTGTCATTGCATTCCAAGTGCCAAATCTTCCTCTGTTTCTTCTCATCTAGTTTCCAATAATTGATCTCAAATAAATTTAATATTAAACCATGCCAAATCATACCAAGTCATGTCAACACATGCCAAACCTAATAATACTTGCCAAGTTCCAACATGTGCCAAGTGCCAATGTGTGTCAGGGAGTGTGATGCATGCTATGAAGTGGAAGAGCATATTGAAGAGTGCTATGGTGTGCTAGAGAATGCCAATGCATGCTAAGGAGTGTTAGGGAGTACTAGGACAACACAAGGGATCACTAGGTCAAAATGCATGGAAGTGAATGAATATAAGGGTGCGTCGAGGAGTGTTAATGAGTGCTAGTTGTCATGCCAAGGAGAGAGTGACAAGGTATGCTAGGTACGGGTAAGGCACACCAAGTAATATCAAGGAATGTCAAGAAGTGCTAGTGTTCTAGGTATTTTCGGGGTGTGCTAGCATGTGCCAAATATTTCCAAGGCATTCTAGGTGCTAAGACATGCTAGGATGTGCATGGTGCCATAGTATGCCAATATGCGTCAAGGAGTTTCAAGGCAACAAAAGGAATAAAAAAGATAAAATGCAAGGAAATGAACACATAAGAGGGTTAATAAGTCAGGACTTTATCTTTTTCAAAAGGGGCATGATAGGCACGCTTATAATATGTTCCAATATATGCCAAATGCCAATGTGTGCCAAGTTCTAATGCTTTTCAATGCAATATTGTTCCAAGGTTTTCCGGGGCATGCCAACACATGATATGGGAGTGCTATGCTATGCTAGGGCATGCCAACATGTGTTTGGGCATCATACTTGATGGGTCCAACCCTTTATATCTGCGGGTTAATATTTAAATATTGATTGAATGATATTAATGATGTGGTTGGTTGACCTTTATGGTATTGTACTACAACTTAATTATGATGAGGACATGTGTCCTAGCCTTGGGCCTCGTTCCTTCCCACTCTTACTATCCTCGAAAACCATAAACTGGTCATTCCATTGTTGTTTCACTATGCTACTTGCAAGATCTGCAGTTTCGTGAAATGAGAGTTTGCTCTATTGATTTTACGAGTGTTTCGTTTCACTATGCCTGGGCGTGCAACTCTGTGATGGTCTCAACCTGCGTATGTTTTCTATGCTTCCTATTCCGTGCTTGGTTTTGAGGCCCTGGGTCTGAAACCCTTGGTCTCAGTCTCTGTTATTAGTTTCGCTCGGTTCTGGTAATGCTTCCATTTGTAGGCTTTTGTTATATATGGTTGTCCTCAATGCACTTGCTTCACAGTCTGATTGTTTGCTTGGTTTTGACACAAGTTGCAGTTGTGGAGTGGCTCAGCTTTCAACTCTCACTCGGCGGTCATCCAAAAGGTAAGTTCTCTCTCCATGCTGGTATTTTCTGCCTTATTTTTCCTCCGTCACTGGCAGTCTTTGCTCCTTACGGGCAGCGAGCACCTCTACAGACGTAACCTTAATTTCATGGCTTCTCTTCTAGTTTGCTCGAGCTCAGCTTTCCCTCGGTGAGTTTCTTACTAACCATTTCCTCTGCTTTTTGTTTTGTTCCTATAACTGTAGTTTTGCTCTTTAGTTCTAATGGCCTTCTTGCTGGCCAATGTAGGTGAGCATAGGGTTTGTTCGTCATCCTCACACCTTATCTCCTACGCCTGAACCAGGTGGGTCGCTCCTTGGTGTTTTTCCTGTTCGACTGTTTGAGGGTTTTACTGTTCGTAGGGTTTTATGGGTCTTTAGTTGATATTTGGCTTCGGCCTTGTTGTACCCTGGCCTCACTATGCCTGTGACTTTACTGTATATTTTTATGGCTCTGCTATTGTAACCATAGTTGTATTGATACGGTCCTGGGTTGACCTCATGGTGGTTTATGGTATTGTCAACTCTGTTTTATTTGTTGGTCTCTGAATAGTGAATTATGGATGCTCGACTTTGACACACACACACATATATATATATTTATATCTATACAGTAGTTTCAATTGTTAAAAATTTGCAAAAGAAAATGGTATTCCTATACAGTGGCTCTCTTGTTTCTCCCATAGACTTGCTCTGTTACATTGCTAACTTTTTTGGCTACTCTCCTTGCTTCGGTGCTTACTGTTCATTGTCTGTCATCAATGTGCTTATAGAAAAGAAAATGAATTTAATTGTATTTCATAGAAAAGATGCTAAAGCTGTAATATGAATGGATTCAGATGTGTTTGTTCTTCAAAATGCTTCTGTGCATTTTCTTCGTTCAGTTCTATGATGGTTAAAAAAGATTACAATAGTTGTTTCCTTTTTTCATTTTGGAGAGAACACTGGATAGTTATCAAACTGCCAGTAGTTACATTAAATGGTTTCTGAATAACTGTCTTTTCTTGATTTGTAAACTAAAAGAAAATTTTAAATAAACCAAAAAGTAAAAAGAACACGTAAGCAAAACACTAACAGTGACTGAGACAACCATTCCTAGAAATGTAAATGAAAATGAAAACTAACAAAACTCAAACTGTTAGAAGATACAAACTCCCATCCATGACCTCCCTGAGCTAGATGCTCCTACATCAGGCTCCTGGGGTAGGTGAAAATTCATGGCTTCAATCCATGAGTTCCTCGATACAATACCGTGCACGTTGTATCTGTTCTACATCAAGCCACGAATTGTCCTCAATAGGGCGGTTCTTCCACTTGATGAGGTATTGTAGGTACTCCTTTCTCCGAGTCCACCTAGTCACCTGTCTATCGAGGATTCCTTCGATTTCAAGTGGCTGAGCTAAGGGCATTTGTCTCATCCATGAACTACTCTCTCCCTAGGTATCCCATTTTGGCTGTGCCAAACTGTCCTCTTCCGAACTGGTAGTGTATGGGAATAAATCTGCCACATTAAAGATGGGCGATATTCATATACCTGCAGGCAATCACAACTCATAGGCCTTTGCAAAAAATTTACACAGAATTTTACAAGGTCCAATTTTTTTGAATTTCAGCTTATTGTATTCGCCCTTAGGAAATCTTTCTTTGTGCAGATGTGCTAGAACCTGATCCCCTAGATTAAATTGTACCTCCCGTCATTTCAGATATGATTTCTATTTGTACCTTTGACTATTGTCTTGTAATTTCATCTTCACCTCCTCATGTAGGTTGTTAATTGCTCTTGCAAAGTCTCCCCCGTCAGCACTTCTTCCTTCTAACTGTCCCAAATCTCGTAGCTCATGCACTCCTCGGGGATGCGTTCCATACAAGATCTAAAAAGGACTACTTCTTGTGCTTCGATTCGATGAATCGTTGTAAGCAAATTATGCTTGAGCAAGTACACGATCCCACATTCATGAATTTTCTCCAAATAGACTTCGCAGCAGGTTTCCTAAGCTTATGTTTACTACCTCCGTCTTCCCATCAGTCTATGGGTGATAAGTGAAGTTGAAATTTAACTTTGTGTCCATCTTTTTCCACAAGGTGCGCCAGAAAATCCCTGTGAATTTCACATCCTTGTCGAAAATAATGGACTTGGGTAAGTCGTGCAGTCTGACGACTTTAGTGAAATACAAGTGTGCTACATGGGTAGCGTCACTTGTTTTTCTGTAAGGGATAAAATGTTCCATCTTTGAAAATCGGTCCACCACCACCATGATGGAATCAAAACCATGTTTTGTTTTGGGTAGACCCAAGACAAAGTCCATACTGACTAAATCCCAGAGTCTATTTGGAATAGGCAAGGGTGTATACAACCCCATGTTCTGACTATTCCCTTTCGCCAACTGGCATATCTTACACCTGGTCACATACCGCTGCACGTCTCTTCGCATCTTTGGCCAGTAATAGAAATGATTGAGCTGATCCAAGGTTTTATCACTGCTGAAATGTCCAGCTAGATCTCCACTATGTTTTTCCTAGATGATGTTCTCCCTCATCGAACATTCTGGGACACACAGCTGTCCTCCCTTGAATAACAGCTCCTCCTGCAAGTTATAGTCTAGCCATGGACTATTATTCCTCAACAACGGATTCTTGCAGGCTTCATAAGCCTCCTTGAAATCTGCATCTATTTGATACAAGTCCTTCAGGTGTTCAAATCCCAACAGTTGTATCATGCTCTCTTGCAAGAGTTTAAATCTTCTTCTTAGTGCATCTGCTACCTTGTTCACTTGACCATTGATATGCTTCAATACGAATGTAAAACTCTGCAAGTACTCCACCCATTTTTCATGTTTGTGATTCAGCTTATGTTTATGCATAACATACTATAATGCAGAATTATCAGAAAACAAGACAAACTCATTACCCAACAGATAATGTCTCCAATGCTTCAAGGCTTAGACAACGACATAAAACTCTTTGTCATAAGACGTATACTTTTATCTGCTTTCATTTAATTTTTCATTGAAATAGGCTACTGGTTTGTCTTCCTGGCTGAGTACGACTCTAATGGCTATAGCACTGGCATCACAACGAACTTGAAAAAGTTTGTTGAAATCAGGCAGCCTCAAAATTTGCCTCTCAGTGATCTTCTTCTTCAATATCTGGAAGCTCTTCTCTGCAGCTTCAGTCCACTGAAAAGGTTGACTTGCCTTTTTAATTGTATCCAACATAGGTGCACAGATTCCACTAAAATTCTTTATAAACTTGCGATAGAAACTTGCCAACCCATGAAAACTTCGAATAGAGTCTTAGGGGATGGCCATCTAAGTATAGCCGCAACTTTTTCTGGGTCCATTTTTAGTTCATTTTCTGCAATCACAAAACCCAAATAGACTAACTCCTTCTGAAAGAAAGTACATTTTTTCAAATTTATCAGCAACTTGTTTTGATACAACTTCTCTAGAACATATTGAACATGTCGAAAATGTTCATCCTTGGTCTTGTTGAAAATCAGTATATTGCCAAGATACACAATCACAAATTTCCCAATGAACTCCTTCAACATCTTGTTCATCAGGTGCATGAAAGTACTAGGGGTGTTACTCAACCCAAATGGCATCACTAGCCATTCATACAACCCTTCATTAGTCTTGAAAGTTTTTTTCCATTCGTCCCCTTCTCTGATTCTAATATGGTGGTATCCACTCTTCAATTCTATCTTCGAAAAATATGTTGCCCCACTCATGTAGTCCATCATGTCATCCATTCGTGGCAATGGAAACCTGTATCTGATCGTAATTTTTTTTATTTCTCATGAATCTGTACACATCGGCCACTCGCCTCCTTTCTTGGGAGCTAAAACTGTTGAAACTGCACAGGGACTTAAACTTTCCCGTATCAAGCCTTTGCCCAAGAATTCCTGTACTTGCTTCCTGATCTCTTTGTTGTCCTTGGGACTGATATGGTAAGTAGCTTTATTTGGTAAACTAGCTCAAGGGATGAAATCTATGTGATGATTGATACTCCGCTTTGGTGGTAATTTATCCGGTAAATCATCCACCACAATGTCCCTAAATTCCTGCAATATTTCCTAGATTTCTTCAGGTAAGTCAGAAATTTCAGTGTGCAACAGCACTGCTCTCAGTCTCCTTACAACAATATACTTTACCTTGTCATCTTTAATCTATTTTAGAAATTATTTTCCACCCACCAGCAGTAGTTTTGTCCCACTAGTTTCTGTTGTTTCTTCTTCCTTGATGGGTACTAGCATATGCTTAATCCCATCCTTGAAAAACTTGTAATAGTTTGTTTTCCCGTCATGAACAACTTTTCGGTCGTACTGCCATGGTCTACCTAGCAGAATATGACACACATCCATGGGCATGACGTCACAAATCACTTTGTCCCTATACTTGCTAATATGGAACTCCACCTCACATTGCTTATCAACTAGCAGTTGGTGACCCTTCTATAACCAAGACACCTTATAGGGAGTTGGGTGTTTCAACCTTTTCAAACAAAATTTCTCCACCATCTCTGTTGCAACCATATTATCAGTGCTTCTACTGTCTATAATCAGTTTGCAACATTTTCCATGTGACTTGCATAGAGTCCAGAATAATGCCTTTCTTTGGGTTTGTTCAGTTGTTTCCTTTGTCGGTTTCAGCAGTACCTTGTTCAAGACTAAGGCCTCTCCTGTCTCAGGTACATTCTCTACCTCTTGAGGCGGTGCCTCTGCTTCCTCTGTCTGAGCAACATATGCTCCTCTTTGACCAGCATGTTCTCCTTTTGGACACTCAAAGGACCTGTGCCCCCACTTGTGGCACTTGTAACACTGGTAGGCAACTCCTCTGCCCCTGCCATTTCCCCTTCCTCTCTGGTATGGCCTTCCTCCCCTAGTGCTACCTTACTTTTTTGTTGTCCCTGAGGTCTTTGAATTGTTTCCCTCTTCACTGTTGTTGGCAGTTCTTCCTCTGCCAAAGGATTATCCTTTCCCTCTGCCAGTTCCTCATCCTCTCCTGCCATTCTGCTTTCTTGGGATCTTTTCTTCTGCCTTTAAGGTACTCTGGTATGCTTCCTCTATGGTTTTTGGAGAAATAATACTTATCTCGTCCAATATCTCCAGCCTTAGGCCATTCACAGACCTTGCTATCTTTTCTGGGGTGTCTTCAGTATAACTAGATCTAAAATTCACCCAATAGAATTCTTTAGTATATTCTTTCACCGTCATTCCCCTCTGCTTCAAATTCTACAACTGCTGATATAGAGCAATCTGGTAATCTTTGGGCAAAAACTTACCCTTCATCTTGGCGACCATTCTGGTCCATTTTTTAATGGGTAACTTATTCACTCTTCTCCTCTCTGCTTGGACACTGTCCCACCATAAGGCCGCGCGTCCCTTCAGCTTGGTGGCAACGAATTTGACTCTCCTATCTTTGCTGACCTCCTCATATTCAAAATATTTGTCTAACTCACTAATCCAGTCCAATAGCACTTCTATGGACAAGCTACCATCATAGTTCAGAATTTCAGGCTTTGGCTTATTGCTAGCCAACAAAACTGACCTTAACAATTTGATTTCAAGTCCTTCTTCATCTGATCCATCTGTCGTAACTACAACTTCTTCTTCACTGTCGTCCCCTACTTTTGGATCCATTCTCCTTCCTGCTTCTACTGCCGCAAACGGGCATTCGGGATCCTAATATCTTCCCTCAATCCTTTATCTACTACTCCTTGAATAGCTCTTCCATGGCCTCTTCTTCCAGCTTCCATTTTATAAAGAAAACCGTTAACCGTACCTGCTTTGATACCAAAATTTGATGGGTCCAACCCTTTATATCTGCGGGTTAATATTTCACTGTTGATTGAATGATATTAATGATGTGGTTGGTTGAACTTTATGGTATTGTACTACAACTTAATTGTGATGAGGACATGTGTCCTGGCCTTAGGCCTTGTTCCCTCCCACTCTTACTATCCTCCGAAACCCTAAACTGTTCATTCCAATGTTGTTTCACTATGCTACTTGCGAGGTCTGCAGTTTCACAAAAAGAGGGTTTGCTCTGTTGGTTTTACGGGTGTTTCATTTCACTGTGCCTGGGCATGCAATTTTGCGAGGGTTTCCACCTGCATATGTTGTCTATGCTTCATGTTCCATGCTTGGTTTTGAGGCCCTGGGTCTAGAACCCTTGGTCTCGGTCTTTGTTATCAGTTTCACTCGGTTCTGGTTATGTTTCCAATTGCAGGCTTTGGTTATATACGGTTTTCCTCAATGCACTTGCTTCGCAGTCTGATTGTTTGCTTGGTTTGACACAGGTTGCGATTGTGGAGCTTTCGCTCTCACCCGGTGGTCATCAAATAGGTAATCTCTCTCTCCATGTTGGTCTTTTCTACCTCATTTTTCCTCCATTGCTAACAGTCTTTGCTCCTTGTGGGCAGTGAGCACCTCTGTGGCCGTACCCTTAATTCCATGGCTTCTCTTCTGGTTTGCTCGGGCTCGGCTCTCCCTCTGAGTTTCTTAGTAACTGTTTCCTCTACTTTTTGTTTTTTTCTTGTAACTGTAGTTTCGTTCTTTAGTTCTAATGGCCTGCTTGTTGGCCAATGTAGGTGAGCGAAGGGCTTCATTCGTTGTCCTCACGCCTTATCTCCTATGCCTAAACCGGGTAGGGTTGCTCCTTGGTGTTTTTCCTGTTTGAGGGTTTGAGGGTTTTTCTGTTCGTAGGGTTTTATGGGTCTTTAGTTGAGATTTGGCTTCGGCCATGCTGTACCATATGCTCACTGTGCCTGTGACTTTACTGTATATTTTTATGGCTCTGTTATTGTAACCATGGTTGTATTGATATGGTCCTAGGTTGACCTCGCGGTGGTTTATAGTATTGCCAACTCTATTTTATTTGCTGGTCTTTGAACAATGAACTATGGATGCTCGGATTTGACATATCTATATCTATATAAATACAATTAAATTCATTTTCTTTTCTATAAGCACAATGATGACAGACAGTGAACAGTAAGCACCGAAGCGAGGAGAGAAGCCAAACAAGTCAGCAACGTAACAAAGCAAGTCTACGGGAGAAACAAGAGAGCCACTGTCGGAGGAATACCCAAGAAAACAAAGCTACAGGTACAGAAACGAATGCATAACCATTTCCTTTTGCAAATTTTTAACAATCGAAACTACTGTATATATAT
>APFE031119682.1:0-35848 GCA_000404065.3 Pinus taeda | reverse complement strand
ATATATATACAGTAGTTTCGATTGTTAAAAATTTGCAAAAGGAAATGGTTATGCATTCGTTTCTGTACCTGTAGCTTTGTTTTCTTGGGTATTCCTCCGACAGTGGCTCTCTTGTTTCTCCCGTAGACTTGCTTTGTTACGTTGCTGACTTGTTTGGCTTCTCTCCTCGCTTCGGTGCTTACTGTTCACTGTCTGTCATCATTATGCTTATAGAAAAGAAAATGAATTTAATTGTATTTCGTAGAAAAGATGCTAAAGCTGTAATATGAACGGATTCAGATGTGTTTTTTCTTCAGAATGCACATCGATGCACATAAGTCTGTAATACCTTATTATTGTCTTAGATCTAATTATAGATCACAAAATCACATTGAATGCAAAAAGCATCAACTGAAATTTGTCCAAATTTCATGAATTATCGCCTTTGTTCTCATTGCATGTAATCTAGTTACTGTTTACTATTTTTGCTATCTAGATTTATGTCAATATTGAAATTGGTAATGATTATAAAAATATAATTATTATGAATTAATTGTACTTTTGTTGTTGCAATTGTTTCAATACTATTAAAAGAAATGCAACTGGTGGAACATGTAGATTTATCATGCATATTTGGTCTTGAAATAATAACTGAAAAAAAAATAAAATAAATAAATAAAATAAATTTAGTTCTGCTATTGTAAATATTCGTTTAAGAGCTGACTCTATTGATCGGAAATTAAAAAAAAAAAAAAGGAAGAAGAAGAAGATATATATCCAATTATTACTATCGAACTATATGTTAATATTGAGCAGTTTTTATTTTTATCTAGTGATACTATTCATGGTGATAAATGGATGAATAATTTGATTGATGTTTTTTTATTGTTGAAATCGTGAGCAATGATCCATTACAATTGATTTGAGCCAAAATGGGCTTAATATTAAATAAGAAGCATTTGTGATGAGAAGAATAGATGATTGGCTCCACCTCTAGGTCCGGTAATAGATTTTCTCCATAGCTAATGTATGGCATAATAATTATTCATGTGCACAGAAGAAAAATTGTGTTCTTGTTTCTATACATGCATTTTTCTACATAACCCTTCTCCTACACATACTTGTATTTCAAATGAACCACACAAGGAAATCATAAAACATAGTTTATCCATATAATTGCATATCATTCAAAATACCTGACTGAAATACTCAAATAATATGCACTTGTAAATAATGTTAAAACGTTCTCGCAGAATACGGAAATATTCATGTAAAATCATGTGTAAATCAATGTTTCTCCACTCCACACT
This sequence comes from Pinus taeda, assembly GCA_000404065.3. Classification (NCBI taxonomy): domain Eukaryota; kingdom Viridiplantae; phylum Streptophyta; class Pinopsida; order Pinales; family Pinaceae; genus Pinus; species Pinus taeda. The sequence goes on along the minus strand of APFE031119682.1, from coordinate 34,559 downwards.
CCATACAATGAAAGTTAAACTTTGAGATATGCACACTTTGTAATCGTTATAGTAGTTTCCCAGAACTGTTGAAGATATAGAGAAATTGGGCATGTCTTATCTGAAATTCATATTAAGGAGTTAGATTAAATGGAGACAAGGTAAACACTTAGAAATATTATATATCAATCAAGTGCATATATGTGAAAATTTAAGTCCCACAAAATTAATATATCAATTTCACTTTGAGGTGTGGAGGAAGCTTTCATTGTGCAGAGTGTAGAGGTGCAGAAGAAGCACAATAAAATCTTCCTTCACACCTCTCAACTCCACACAATTAAAGCTTCCTTTGCACCTTCATAGTTCGAGGAAATATATTTTGTATTACTTATTAAATATATATTTTAGAATCCTAACCAAAGTTATAAAACAAATATGTGTAAATATCGACGTGGAATATAAACTATGGATATTTTTCAATAGATTCCTAGGGTTTCTAGTATCTGATTACTTTGTAGGTGGTCTTTAATTATTGGACGTATTCCAGGAAGGACATATAATAATATCATGGATTGTATTTTTCCATGGAAGAAATATTTTATACGAAGGAAATGCTTCATCTCTTGTGAACTTGAGGTGGATTAGAGATAGAAATGATAACTAAGACTCTATTGTGAATATCGGCAACCTGTTTTATTGCAATTTGTTAATACTATGATCAAATTTCCCTTTTTGGAGAATCATGCCTATGTGAGACTGACATAAGCAAACTTAACTTAACGTTTCTAAAAGATATTCGAAACATTGTTAATCTAGAATGTTTTAGTTGACATTGTTAAGGAGGTACACAAGAAGATTTCATTGTGCAAACTACAAAGGAAGATTTCATTTCGTGGAGTGCAAAGGAAGCACAATGAAAATGGACATTCCAGGTTGAGTAGATACTAGATATATCTAGAACACATGCTTATATATTTACACTATGTTCTTGCATGCTATCTTCTTGCAAACTGATTCTCTCGCACATACCCCTGTTTCAGATATCCTTTACTTCACATAATTGAATATGTAAAATTTTAAAATGAAAACGTAAGTTAAAACGTTAAAGCAACTTTTGATTTCTCAATTATATATGCAGTTTTCCATTTTAATGTTTTTGCTTCACTATGCACATCCATTCTCTCGTACATATATCCTTTTCCACGCATTCTTTTTTCAACACACATCCTTGATTCATATTACAATTCAATTTGCTAATATCACAGCTTGCCCATTTATTTTGAAAATAAAATCAAGCTTCCATCGTTAGATTGAGGATATTTGCAAATCAATCATGAAAATAATTATAGCCACAATCAGAGTCACTGTAGGTACTAATCACATAATTCCTTTTTTTCCATTTTAAAATTGTTTTGCAACCTACGAAAAATACGGGAATTAAATTAGGGAAATATTTTAAAACTAGGCAAATATTTTTTGGTTTACCTTGAAGATGGGAAAAATAAGTTTTTTTTTTTTTTTTTTCACTAAGAGTATGACAACCACTAAATTAGTGATAATATACATTGACGTAGGGAATAACCAATGAATTAAAAATAGGTATATAAATACATGCTATGCACATGAATTAAACATTATTTATTTAGTAAGTTTGATAAAATGCTAATCTATTGTTTGTCGAAGTGCGTGTGGAGAATTGTGCAAAAACCCTCTTATGGATTCCTAGTTTGATAACGAGATAAGGTGAAACACTTCTATGGTTTGGTTTCATTTGATAATTGTTGTTGTATTTCATCATTTTAATTGGGTCATTTGACTATTATATGCTATTATTGGGTGGTATAACGATTTGCATATTTTTGTTCTTGTTTAGGTTTTGGAGGTCTGGCCTGAGTAGGCAGTTCTAGGAGACTCACTTTATGCTTATGTATCTTTGTTCTAGATGGATTCTTGGGGGTTTTGTATTTTTTCTCTTGCAGTTCGTGAATATTCATTTAGATAGTTTCTTTTGGGACTACGTCTTGGTTCATTGCACTGCAAGAGTAGGTGGGTTGTTGTTTTGTTTGACATGTAAGGTTTTGCTAGTTTAGTCTGTCTTTAATGCCCTTGTATTCGAGCCTTTTTGTTTCCTATTGAAATAGAAGATGCTATGCTAACGAGGTAGAGTAAGGCAAAGGGTTGGTGAACAAGGGGAGTTAAGCCAACATCACTTGGAAAGCATTGGTCAGGGTGAGGCTTTAGGCCCCAACCCTATTAATAGAAATAATTTTAATGACCCCACTTCTAATCAACAAAAAATTGACAACCAACTCAAATATATCAAAATGCTTCTGGAACAACTTGTAAGAGATAGACATGATGACCGAAATATGATCATCTCATTCATGAATGATCTCCAATGTAACTAGTCACTAGATGCAATACATATTAGTGAGTCTGAAAAGGGGTCAATGGTGTCTATAGGAAGAAATAGATTACTTTGAAGGCGGATTGGCTCACATGGAGAAACATGTACACTATGTGTTTCAGCCTCCACCATCACCTAGTTCATAACTAGAGAATCTTGTTTGGTAACTATGCTTAATAGTTAATGGCTCTTGGTTGTGTATAGATCTTAAAATTTATCCGCTTCTATGTTTGTTTTCATTTTAGGACAATGAAGCAATTTTTGGCAATTTGTAATGGTTTTTGGCTAAATACTTACTAGCTAATAAATATGGTAAGAGTGAGGTTGGTAAGCCTTTTTCAAGCTATTCTCGACAATGTAATTTTTTGCATAAATGAAAATCCAATATACACAAAAACTCGTAACATTTTATATGTTGGAAATCATTAATGCATATTATGAGTTACATGCATGAAACACAAACATAGAGCCACAATTCACCATAATTATATAATTGGAGGAACTTATTATTCATTGCATCATCAGATCATAGGTTATTATATTATCAAAGTATTAAATTAAATTAAATCAAAGCTTGAAAGGCTAACTTTAAACACATTCTAAAATCAAACATTGGGTATATGGATCTTAGACAAATACATACATCATTGGACTATTTTTTGCATTTTCACAAGGACTTATATGCAATGGTTTGATAGTTGGGTCCACCAACTTACTTTATTTCGCTTAGTAGTGTTGCGCATCTCTAAGAGCCTTTAGTAAAGGCTTTGAAAAAAATAATGTGAAAGAAAAAACTGCCAACTGAAAACACAGTAGATGAATATAATATTGATACATTGATTAGAAATGACCCCGTTACTTGTGTACAATATTATGGAAGTAGAATGAATTCTCTACACTAGTTAATTTTATATGAAAGAAGGAAATGCCTATGAATGTGCGAAAGTGGGAATGTGTGCGAAATAAACATCAAAATAAACAGGTAAATATTGGACACAAATCTAGTAAAAGTAAAACATTAGCTAGTGACGACGCAAGTTATCAAAATAAATCCTATTAAGTAGTCAAACGATGTCCTGATTATGCCTCAATTCACTGAATAGATGCTGAAAAGACTTACATTTACAAACATGTGAGCTTTGGTTAATCGTAAGATTAATACTTAATTAAATTTTTAATATGCACTACTCCATGACATGAGAATTTGATTAATTTTATGTTACATTTTGTCAAAATGTTGACGTGGAATGGGAAAATATGTGTATCAAATAATGTGAAAATTGACGTTTTGCAGTGGGAGAAAAAAGTGTGTGAAGGGGGAATCTGTGTAGAGGTGCGGATGTGGAGGAATATGTTGGGAATTGGATAATCCAATGCTCGTTGTGTGTTTCACAACATGTTCTTAACCGCCTCTCGAGGATCTGTTAAATCTGGCGATGCATTCATTTAGTAACACCTGCAGGTTTTGGTCTAATGACAATCATGATTCCAACAAATGGTATTAGAGCCAAAGGTCTCGAGTTCGAAACAACCTCAACTCGAGCTGGGGAGGAGATTGTTGGGCATTGGATAATCCAATGCTCCCCATATGTTTCATGACATGTACTTAACCACCTCATGAGGACCCATTAACTCTGGCGATGCGTCCATTTACTATCACCTACGGGTTTTGGTGTAATGGAAATCGTGATTCCAACATACTTCTTTATGGGTCTTCCATCGAAAACATGCTATATTGCAATTCTTTTTCCCCTATGTAAACCACACACATATCTCATGCCACTGCACAAGGTGCCAACTATATTACTCGTCTCACTCCCTCTCAATTACGACATACACATTTACATTGTTTCTATATTGACTACACCACAAACACCTCGATGTTTCTTGGGAGATATTTGCCCCAACTATTGATCTAGTTCTTACATTACATTGACTACATCTCCCTTCACTTGTCTTCTTCTCGACATCTTTCCCTATATTTTGCTTTCAACCTTCAGATCTTCCTTAGTGCATAACTCTCTTTATCCACCTTTCCTTTCATCCCTTATCCATTCTTCAACTTAGTCCATCCTTTAATAAGGTCCTCGGTTCCCCAATCCACACAAAAATTTAGTTGCCCATATCATCATACTCGAACACATCATGCCTTCACTGCAGAGCAACATCCTGATCCACGTAGGTAATATTTTCAAATAATGACCACACATTCCTTGGAAGGAATCTCTTTCAACTGTGCTTCAAATTTGAGTAGATGGCACTGCAAATTCAACTATGTAACCTTCTAAAACACTAGCTAGATAGAAATCAATAGCTTTGGATATTGCATTACTCACCGTATTCACCCCCATAACTGATATGATGTCTATTTGTAGGGCTCTAGCAGACTCTAGAGTCATTGTCGCTATGCTTGTCTCCTCAACCATTCCCATAGAATATCAGGAAACTCAACAAAGAAAATATCATGAAGGTCAACAAAAATATACCTCTGTAGCCATTCCTCCAGAATGAGATGTAAGTTCCTTGAATCTTTTTCCGCAAACTCATGTTTTTTGTTATCCAACCACTTTTATATTTCTTCTTTCATCAGTCTCCACATACCCTCTTCAACATAGACCTCAAAGTCTCGACAATAAAACCATTTGTTAGCACACATGGGTGACCCTGGATTCAAAGTTAAGCCAACAAAACCTCCTCAAACACCAACATTTTTCAACACTTGCAAGTAGATGAGGTCTCACCCAAGGTATGTTGATGGGTTTACAAGAACCTTTGAAGGTTATGTAAGGGAAATGGGGAAATAGAGACAACGTTGGTTCCAAATGATCCACCTCAAACTATAGTATTTTTCATACATCATAAATATGTCCATTTAAAAAGAGTTACATTCATAAAGCTTTCGACGTGTGTTGAGATATTCCCAATAAGCTATGACACACATCGGTCAAGTGTAAACACATTACATAATTAATGAAGTAATCATTTGACATGATTTCCATATATAACCACAAAAATAACTTTGACATAGAATAGGGGATCATAGCTTCATTCATACATTAACATCGTTAGTGATATTATGCCTCAACCACAAACTATCAATATGGTACATTCACCAAAAGCTTTGCGAAAATTTTGTAATCCATTCATTTATCCAACTATTTGTACAAGAAACATATACATTAGAACCATGGAAACTCGCATAGAACCTCTAAATACTTCATATTAATAGAAAATATCAATAATTCAAATCACAAAGGGTCATCATATGCTTGAACGTGAGAAACCAAGGCATCATAGTTTGTGTTATATTATCTATCCAAACCTTAGTAGGTATCAGGGAGAAAAAGCATTAAGAGAAACAACATTAACCTGAACAAAAGTATTTAGATAACAATCATCAAGTTGAAAATAAAACCATATAGAAGTAAAAACAACTCTTTATGTAATCTTGATATCTGACATCACACTCTTAAGAATCTTCGACCAACTCACCCATATGAACTGTCCACTTTCGTGCCAAATTGCAACCAACTGTTTGACCAAAATGGGTTGAATTGCAAACAACTGCTCACTCTCAATTAACTGATCCATATTGTTGAAGAGTGTGATATTAACACCCACATCTTTATGTTGCTTTGCAGTCCTTGTTGCTTGTAGCGCACATTTGCATGGTGTATTAGAAATCTACGTAACACACATATCTGCTTCTGTGCTGCGCATGGTGTCCACCAACCTTTGCTGCTCATGGTATTCTCTTTTTCTTCCTTACCACACAATTTCTCCATACTTAGCCAAAATTTAAAAAATTTCCCCCTTTTCACCTTAGCCTCAACACAACGTGACATGTATCATGAAGTTGTTTTGCTGCTTATCATGGATTAATTTCTATTGGTGTTTACCACCCATTTCATTCTCTAAATTATGCATTTTCTCCTATATTTTTAGAAACGTGTCCACTAATTTCTTAAATTAAATTTGTTGGGATTAGTTATTATTAACTATCTCTTAGGACATGATATGAAAAAGGAAATTTGAATTATAATGAGTAGCTAATTATTTTTGGTGGAGAAGAAGGGAATGAGGGTCTGCATGCAAAGTAGAGCCATCCTTTCTCTCAGCAACCACTTACCTATCATTTTTTAGTTAATAAGCATGTATCTCGGCCTACAATGTGCGTATGGAAGTTCTTGAAGTTACATAGTATGAGGGTTGAAAACTTGTGTAAAGTTGGGAAATGATGATAAGTAAAAGGGAGGGGAATAGTCGAGGGACAATATAGCAATGGGGACTCACTACAATGCTATGCAAGTTAGAAGAGGAGTGACTCGAGGTCATGGAGACCCTATACTTAGTGAAAAAAGAATCCTTATTGAGTGCATACCTACAAAATAGTTACCATTTGGCTTTCAATTTCTCAGTGCTAGTAAATTTCACCCTTGTGGTATCGTGGTTTGGTTAGGGAGTGGCTTATTGTAGAAAAAATCAATACAACTTAGGTTATGGTTGGGTGGAAAAGTGCTCACCCTCAATTCGTTAACTAGAAAGTTTTCCAAATTCATATCAGAGTTATTTCTATACTCATAATTTACTTACATATTAGTTTTTAATTTTAATTTTTATTGTTTATTAATCATGTTTTCTTTGGATAGAGATAATAATGAATGTGGTGAAATATATGAATGCTAAATGTAGTGACATATTGAATGGTAAATGTTTTTAAGGAATGAAAAAATGTTCCCTATGTGTTCCTTTAATAAGAAATTTCATTATAGCTTTTCTTTACTCATTAGAACATGCACTTTCATTTATTATGACATGGTATTCCCTGCTTAATAGTAGTTTCTTTTAGGAGGGACGCAATTTTGTTAAATTACATAGTATTATTACTTGAGAGGGTAATGAAAGAGTGGGTGGTCTCACTTTTGGTTGCCAAAATACTTTATTTTAATTATATGTAGACTTAAAAGTTATGAGAGTGCCTTCTAATAAAATTTTATATATACAGGAATTGCATTATTACAGTTGAATTTATATTTTGGAAGATACATTTAATTGAGGGGTTATGACTTATTTGATTTCCCTAATAAATTAATGTAAATTGTAATATTGTATTATTATATTTGAATTTATATTTGGAAGATACAATTAACTGAGGGGTACTGACTCATTTGATTTCCATAATAAATTTATGTAAATTATAATTTTACTCTTATGATTTTGGTGTGGGTTGTAAAGGCACTTATGGAACTATTAAAATATAGTTAGTGATATTTACAAATTTATTGCCAGAGAAATACTCTATAATTTAATATAGATAAATATCAAGAATAAGAATAAATGTTTAATATTTAATATTTAACAAATTTAAATGTTATTATTATCTCAAATTAAAAAACTAATATAATTATTATGTATAAACAAATATTAATTCAATATTAATTTCATTGAGAACCAGATTTTTTTGGTTTGTTGTTTTTTTTTTTTCACTCATAATTTACTTGGTCATTTTTATAACTCAATTTCAATATAAATACAAGGTAGATGGGTAGGTATAATTTAAATATGTAAGCAATTTTAAATGTTGGTTTTATTAAAAATAAATAAAAAATTAAAAGTGATATTAAGGAATAAAGGTGTAATCTAAGTATTTAAACAATTTTAAATATCGGTTTTATTAAAAAATAATAAAAAATTAAAAGTGATATCAGAGAATAAAAAAGTAAAGTAATAAAAATAATAAAATTTAATTTGAGTTCCTTAAGATCTGTAAAGGTGTTTATGTTATTCTTCATTCTTGCAGGACCCCCTATGTTGGTGAAATTGTGCGCTCTATTAATGAGAGGATTCATGAGCACAAAACCAATATCAAGCATGGGAGGACTTTGTCTTCAACTTTGGCCGAGAAAACTAAGCATCATATATGCATTGAGGAGGCCCAAGTCATTGCTAGGATTGCTCCTTTTCATTGCCGAAAGTTTAGGGAGGCTATTGAAATTGAAAAGAGGCCAAGTAATCTTAACAGGATGAGGATGACGAATGGAAAATCAACAGTTCTTGGATCCCTGCCCTTACTTTTAAAAACCCTTCCCCCCTTGCCCCCTTGTTTTTCTTTTCCTTTTGTGGTTTTCTTTTCCTGTTTTGATTTCATTCCCTCGTCTCTTCAATTATTTGAGTTTCCTCACTATTCATTTTTCTATTTATTTGTTGTTTTTACATTTTGTATATCAATTTTATTATATTAATATTAAGATTAATTAATTTTAGTTACTTACAAATATTTCCTATAATAACATTAATATTAAGTTTATATTTTAAGTAGATAAAAAGAGAATAATTTCCCTTTATAATTGGGTATAAGGTTTAGAATATAAAAATTTAACCTATATATTTTCAAGTTAATTATTTACCTAAAACATAGTATCGTTTTCATAAAATCATGATAAAAAGGATTTAAGTTCTTATAATCCCATATATAATTATATAATATTATATATATATAATATATATATATATATATATTACCGTTAATTAGGGTATTTTAATAAACCAGTTTTCATTGATACATATCAAAAGATTTTTAATTATAAAACCTGTATTTAGTTATACACCTATTTTATTATTATAAGTAAATTCAACTCATATATATTTATAAAATATATAAGATTTAACTAAAATATATATTTTAATTTTTAATTAATTTTATTTCATTAATAAATTAACTTTATATATATTGAGTTAGTTACCAAATTTAAATTAACTTATATAACTATTATATATTAAATTTAACTAAAATATATATAATTTCAATTTTTATTAGTTATTATTTAATTAAACACAATACTTATAATAAATAACTTTACATATAAACATATGTTTAAAAGATTTTATGAGTATATATATTTAGTTTAGTTAATTACATATTTAAATTAGTAAATAAATAAATCTAATAAACGAATTAACTAATTAATTAATTAAATTATCTTTAACTCTTGGTCTAGTTAATTGTAGTTGAAGTTCGGTCAAAGGCAGTTGTTCCTTTTGGTAAAAAATAGTCGTTTTTCTAGCCGTTTGAATGGTGAGTCTCTCTATTTAACTTGCTACTTCATCTTGTCCTGACAATGAACCACACTTGTTGGTTCGAAATGCGTCCACAAATGAATTTTGATGTGATTATCCCCGAAAAAATGTCTCAAAAACTTGATATGGATCACATAAGCCTTAATTCAATAAAATTCAATTTGCAATGTTTTGATTTTGTTATTAACTTGTGAATAGACTTTGTTACATACCATGAGCCCATGCCATGACTTATCAATACCAAATGTCCAAAAACTATAACTTATTTCACAACCAAAATATTTTATAACAATATGGCAAGATTAAGGCCATGGATATTCACCCCAATTTATGGTGGATATAATCAACTTGTAGATAGGATTTATTACAATACCATAGGCCAATAACATGGCTTATCAATACCATATGCCTAAAACAATAACTTATTTCACAATCAAAATATTTTATAGCAATATGACAAGATTCTTAACCATGGATATTATTAACTTGTAAATAGGGTTTGTTACAATATCATGGGCCAACACCATGGCTTATGAGAACCACATACCCAAAAAAACTAACTTATTTCACAATCAAAATATTTTAAAATAATATAACAAGATTCTTAACCATGAATATTCACCCCCACTTTGCTATTGATATTATGAACTTGTGAATATACTTTGTTACAATACCATGGCGAATACCATCGTGGCTTATCAATACCACATTCCCAAAATTCATAACTTTTTTCCAAATCAAAATATTTTATAACAATATGAAAATATTTTTAACCATGGATATTCACCCCTACTTTCATGGATATTATTAACTTGTAAAGATAATTTTTATAAACCACAGTTTATAACACATGCCCAAAAAATATAACTTATTTAAAAAAAAAAATAATAAAAAAAATAAAATAAAAATTTAATTAATTTATTTTATATTTTTTAATTGAATCTAAAAAAATTATAATTAACTTTGAGGTTATCCTAAACTCTTATCCTCACAACTACTTAAAAATTCCATAAAATTAATCAAGGTTTAATAAATAAAAATGATAATCTTATATTAAATAAAGATGTGAAATTTATATAATGTAAATAATATTATTAACAACAAGTATAGATCCATCTAAATTAAAGATCCAAGCAATGAGAGAAAGTAAAGTGACTAATATTAATAGATGAAAGATAGTGCATGATTTTTTTTAAGTTTTTCATTATTGTATTTTCTTTGATATGATTGATCCAAAATATAGGTTTAATGTTTTGCAACCAATTGGGCTTTTTAAATTTAGATACTTTCTTAAACACAATAGAATGGGATCAAATTTATGAGGGAAGAGACGGGGGGAGGCTGGAGAGAGGGAGATAGTGACAAAGTTGGAGGGCAGAGAGAGAAAGTGATGGGGGAGAGAGAGGAGGAGAGTGGAGGGAAGAGAGCCAGAAGGAGAGAGGGAGAGAGAGAGAGAGATGGAGTTTACAAGGGAGATATGGAGAGATCTGATGAGGTAGAGAGGAGAGGAGGGAAGAGAGAGAAGAGGAGAGGAGAGAGATATGGAGAGAAGGGGAAGAGAGGGAGAGGGAGACACAAAGATGGAAGGGAGAGAGAGGAGAGAGAGAGAGATGGAGTTTACAAGGGAGATATGGAGAGATCTGATGAGGTAGAGAGGAGAGGAGGGAAGAGAGAGAAGAGGAGAGGAGAGAGATATGGAGTGAAGGGGAAGAGAGAGAGAGGGAGACACAAAGATGGAAGGGAGAGAGAGGAGAGAGAGAGAGGGAGATAGTGACAAAGTTGGAGGGAAGAGAGAGAGAGAACGAGTGATGGGAAGGAGAGGCAAATGGAGGTGGGAGAGAGAGGAAGGAAGAAAGAGAGGACTCAAGAGAGAGAGGGAGTTGGAGGGGGAAGAGAGAGGGAGGGAAGAAGAAATACATAGAGGGATAAATGTGGAGAGAGAGAGAGAGGGAGAGAAGGAGAGAGAGTGGGGGAGGGAGGAGAGTGGGAGGGGAGAGAGAAGGAAAGAGAAAGGGAGGGAAGTGGAAGAGAGAGAGTGAAGGGGAAGAGAGGGGGGAAAGGGAAGAGAGGGAATAAGAAAGAGACACACAAATACAAATACAAATATTATATAATATTATATAACCAACCTATATCCATGTTAATCTAGGATCTATCAAGCACCTAGAGAGACCAAATATCTTGAGATGCAAAGCTTTTCTCAAGTTTTATACTTAAAAAGGAGCTTTTCATTTCGAGAGATTTAATCCCTCTTAGAATTTAATAAATTTAGAACTAAGATGAATCTAAACTAATTATAATAATGTTAAACTATTTCAGAGATATAACTCCTCTCACTCTCCATTATTCTCCTCTACATGATGCAACCCATTTTTCATTTAATCAGTCTATAACAATAATCAGTCTACAACAATCGTAGTAGATTCCTAATTAGACTAAAATATCTAATTAGACTAAAATAGTTAATTTATTGTTATGTAAACATTTTGACTTATAATTTTTCTCCTGCTGTTTTTCTCTAATATAATTATATAATTTTCAAAAAAATAAAGAAATTTCATTTCAATAACATTGATTCATGTATTTATAGTTTTTATGTCTGCTTTATTTTTGTATAATTATCTGTTATGTAAACTAGTGTAGATCCATCTTAAATCTAGACCTATCAAGCATTGAGAGGGATCAAATCTCTAGAGGTGAAAACATTTCCTCAAGTTCAATCATTGAACCTATGTTTTGATTGCAAAGCTTGAAGAAAGGTTTGCACCTTGAGAGATTTGATCCCTCTCGCCGCTTGATAGATCATGAGTTTACATTTAGTGTAATACAGTGAAAAAGGTCTCATTTTTCCTACAATAAATTACAAAGTATAATTTATTTTAGATTATGGATTTGTGTTGGAAATAACTGTGAGTGAGTGGCATGAAAATTTCCTTTTGTTGTGATAGATTCATGAAAACTATGAGCATATACCAATCTTCTTAAGAAATTATTGGTATGAGCCTAGTCTCTTCCTATTTACTCTAATAAGTTTGAGTTTAATGCCATAGATGTCTCTAGATGCGTTATAAGTAGTAAAGGGGAGTGTTAAAAAGTGCTCTTCCATTATGGAAAACACTTATAAAAAAATTTGAAAACATTTTGGAGAAGTTTCATGAAAAAATAGGCCTTTTCTATGCATTCAATGAAATTTTTCATTCTACAATACAACCCTTATCACGTAAAACAATTTGTGTGAAATAATGGAGTATTGAAAAGTGTAACTAGGTTTGCTCTTCATAATGACATGTAATATGATTTTATGTAATGATATGTAAACAAGAAAAATGAAATTAGTATATTGACTTGCTTCATGGGTTTCATGAGCAAGGGATTTTGTTTTTGAGTCAAGACTCCCATTGAGAATCTTTAGGATTTATTTGTCATCTAGCCATAAAATGTAAGAGTCATTGTCATGTAAATGAAGTCATGTTACACTTTGTAAAAGGTCAATATTGTCTATGTAAAGTATCCTCCAAGAACTTGTCAAGGCGGCCTACAAACGAAGAAGAAGCTGCTAGATAAAGTTGGCCTAACTCCAGCTATCAAGTCAGCTTAAAGGTCAAGTGAAGAAATTGTGCAAATCGACCTCATTTGGAGACACACAATTCAAGCAAGAATTTCATTTTGAATTCAATTTAGAAAGAAGAGTGAAGAGAGGGTGAAAAGGAGTGTGAATAAGGAGCAGCAAAAGGGAAGTGCGAAGCTTCTTCTGGGAGACTATCCACTGGTTATAGCGAAGTTTCTTCTGGGTAGTGCAAATTTAGTGCAACGCAATTTCTTCTGGGTAGTGCAAAGTTAGGGCAACAAAGTTTCTTCTAGTGAAGCAAGAGAAGGACTCTTCTGGGTGATTGAAGTAGAGACCGAGTTTCTCTAGAGAAGACCTAGAGGCCGAGATTCTTTAGGGAAGTTGTGAAGAAGCAGTAGAAAAGGATAGAGACCAAGCTTCTCTAGAAGGAGCCGAGAAGGAGTTGTTCTAGATCAAAAAGAAAGGAAAAGGGAGGAAGAGGCAAAGCATCAAGGTTGGTGACAAGGTTCTTTAGAGGATACTAGAGTCAAGGGTCTATGTCATGGTCTTGGTACTTATCAATTAAATATCTAGAAGAAGAATTTTGATCGGGTTTTCCTCTTAAGAGGTGAGAGGTTTTTTCCCTGGCTGAAGAAACCTACATACCGTGTCAATTGACTTTTATGCATATTGGTAATTTTCTTGATGAAAATACACATTAATAAGCTAAAAAAGAAAATAATATAAGATTAAGAAGTAAAAGTGCATCACAAGCAATTATCAAGAAGAGAAATTGTTAACTTTCAATGCCCTAAATTTCTCAACATGGTATCAAAGCTTAGGTGTTGAAGACAAGAAGGGGAAGTCAAAGAAAGATGACACACAAGAATCGATCTTCAAAATGGACATCAAATCAACTTGAAGGTTATCAACAAGATCGAGATCTGCATCAAAAAAACCCTAGATTGAAGAAGGAAGCAGGAGGAAAGACCGAAACCCTAGAAACACTTCAGTTATCATCACATCATCAAAGAAAGGGGAAGATCTTCAAATCTAAGAAATATTGAATCGAAGGTCAATCCTCTCTCTATTGAAGCAAAGATTGCATAGAAGGTAGTCCTCCTTCACCAAAATATTTGAAGTAAGAAGCAGCAAGTTCATCATCAAGTTGAATATTTGATCTTCACAAGTACCTCTTATTATAATACAATCTAGTAAAAATGATTTCATGTTTTAAGGAAGACCAAAAGTTGGTTGGGATATCAAACTTCCTTGTTTGGAAAATAAGGATAGACATTGTCCTTGAAGTAAATCAAGTCATTGATCACATCCATGGGAAGGTCTCCAAGCCATCCAAAGTGTTAGTCCTTACAATCTCCTAGGATTAAAAGGAAATCGAGAAGGGTAACCTAAAACCACTTCAGCTCAGTAGCTAGCCCTACTGAGCATGAGCTGGATCTCTCTAAGTCTCTTGTCAGTGATATAACTTTAAAAAAAAAAAATTAGGCTATATATGTGTATTTGTTTGTTTGTTTGAAAATTTGGTTTTAGGGTTTGCTAAACTTAGGGTTTGGAGCTACAAATAGGTCTAGGTTGTAGAAGTGCAGGAGAAAATATGAGAAGGAGCTAGATATCAAAAGCCATGGTGTATTTTGAGTATTTTCAGTGTAGTATAGAGGATATAGTGTGGAAAAAACGAATGAGAATAAATAAACATGATTTCATGAGCTTAGGAAGACATACACATAGCTATGAAAACCAAATAATGGAGCTTGAAAAACAATAATTTTGTGTATTCTATTATAAGGCATTCATAGAAAGAAGAGATATAATGTAGATAAAGATGTTTAGGCCATAAGAAAAAAAAAACAATGAAGTACAAGCACCATGAACTCACTGGGCTAGATTTCCTTGAAAATAGCTGTAACCTATCTTTGTATTAGCTGAAAAGATGATTACATGTCTTTGGTCTAAAATGTGGATGCAAATTAGAGTTTTATTTACCATCAATCCAGGTAAGTAAACTTCTAGGATCATCCAATATATATGGACTTAGAGATAAACTAAACTAAGCTAGGTGAAGAAATTCCAAAGCTCCCTTACAGGAGGTCTTTCATTGGGATATCCAACACCTATTTAATCATTTAATAAAAATGAAATCTAAAGACATTGTGACAAGTGTAAGAAATATTAAAGCTCCCTTACAGGAGACTGTTCATTAATATTTCTAATCATCTTAATCAACAAACTATTTAAACTGATAAAATTAAAGCACTTAAACCTAATTCTGATTGATTGCATGAAATATTAAAGCTCTCTTACAAGAGACTATCGTTCATATCTCAAGCATACGAATAACAAACATAAACTAATGAAATCAAACATTAAATAACAAATCCGATTCATTGAAAGAAACATGAATACTTTCTTACGAAAGGTCATTCGTTAATATTTCAAACATATGAACCAATAATTTAATCTAATTAAATTCACAAACAACATAAAATGAAAGTTTACCAAAACAAAATGAGCATGCAAGTGAGCAATGGGGGCCCTCCATAGCTCCACAAGCACACCTAGAAAGAAGTCAAATGTAGAATAAAATCCAATCCACTTTATTTATCATCAATTGCAAATTGCAATTACAAGCTCCAAGTTCTACATTCCAAGAGGTCTTAAACTCTACATTACAATGATTCTAAAGTCTAAAATTACAAATGAAGGACTAAGTTTCTAAATTATAAAAATTAAGGTTACAAAATGAAGATTACAAAAGAAGGAGATAACACTCCTATTTATACAAAAGCTATGATAACAAACTCATAAATGTAAATCCACTATTCCCTCCTTCAACCCACATATTTCTCAACCAATGGTGACACATAACCCTATCCTCCATGATCTCCTCCATGAGGTCCATGATCTTCTCCATGAGGTCCATGATCTCCTCAAATTCGAATTTGAACATAGAGTGCCACATAAAGGTGCCTTGGAAGCTTCCTTTGTGCCTACAAATGCAACAAACTCATTCTAATTGGTAGGTATAAGTATATGGAGATTATTTTCTAAAGTTTAACCATAAATTCTCTTAAAAATACTAAGATTTAATAATGTTTTGGAAAACACAAAGGTTGTTGGCATTATGACATAGATTTGGCACTATGACACAAGTGTTGTCCTTGATGGCAACTCACTTAGATGATAGATCATAGTTCAGACTCAAAGAAAGAAGAAAGAGAGGTATATGCAGTTCCCCATTGACCAAGCCGCATGTACACATGGGTTCGTAGACCAAAAGGCGCATATAGCGTACACACACACTTTCATGGAAGGAAAGGCGCGTACATGTTGGAAAACTTAGTTTTGGTCCATGGCATTTTGATCCTTGGTATTGGTCTGAGGTATCTTGTCCGAATTGTTGACCCCAGGTATTTGGCCCAAGGTATTGGTTATAAGTGGTTTTGGTCCATGCTATTGAGTAATGCCTAAGACTATAAAAGAGGAGAATATCATTAGGCAAAGGCACTCATGCATTGAATATCTAATGAAGAGAAAGATCCATAATATAGGTTATTGGGTTATGGTGCATAGCTGGATTTGAATCAAGGATGAACCTTAGCACTTGATGAAGGATAAGATCTAATGATGGGTCAATAAATTAAGGCTTGAAGAGAAGTATCTTTGTGTGGTTTTGATCTTTTATCTGAATACCTGGCGAATGTTGTAATCTGTAAATATGAATATCTGGGTATCACTGATGTCTGGAATTGTTGTAAAGTTTAAATCATCATTTACATATCTATATGCAAGCTCACTTTAGCAAAGGCACGTATACACACTGGTTCTGCATATCAAAACAACATATACATCTTAAATTTGATTTTCATATTTGTATGCAGGTTTGCCTTGAGAAAACAACATATGTACACAGGTTCAACACATTGAAGTAGTGTATACCTCATAAAATATGCTTTAGCTACTTCTGTTTGCTATTGCAGTGTTCTGGGTTCTAGCTTAGGTTCCAGTTACTGTTACTATACTCTGGTTACAACATTTTAAGAAGTGATTGATTGATTCCTTTTTGGTTGGTGCAAAGGATATTGGTTGTTGCAGATATATTTGATGTTTGATTGATGTTATTGATGGATCTAGTCCGTAAATTTATGAAATGTGGTCCCTAGAAGAAAAGAGAAGGTTGTAGCCTTCTGTAGGCCAGCACCTACGTACTAGTAAACACATCAGCTAATACAAGAGCTAGGGGTTGTAGCCTTCTGTAGGTAGAAGCCTGCATACTGGTATAAGACTGCACCAATACAAAAATTGTAAAAAGAAGTTTCTTATTGAAAAGAAGATAGAGACGATTGCAGTAGGTAGTTTTCACCCACATTGGGTTTCCACCTTATATCTTGTGTTTATATGTGTGTAATTGTTTGTTCTTTTTTACTGCACCTGGTTACTATTTATATGGTTATGATGCACTGATTAAAGATCAACATATGATAAATTAACTTAATCATAAGTTTGCAAGATATACGCTAGTTTCCTTAAATATAGTTGCGTACACACGCAAGTTCCATTAACTGAAGTAGCGTATAGGAATCTGATTATGGAAATGAAATATTATTGACTTGATAATACTGATTCACCCCCCCTCTTAGTGTTATTTCCAACAATTGGTATCAGAGTAGGTCCTTTAGAAGAAGCTTGATCGCTTGAAGGAAGATCTATCATCATGAGTAACTACGAAAGAGAGGGATCCATTAGACCACCAACATTTGATGGGAGCAACTTCATTTATTGGAAGGTAAGAACTACAACCTATCTTCAATCTCTTGGAATAGATGTCTGGGAAATCGTGGAAGGAGGATATACATTTCCATCAGCAATTCCTACAGATACGGCAGGTAAAAAGCAATATGAAACCAATGCCAAGGCTGTCAATACATTATTGGGGAGTCTGTCACAATCATAATTTTTCAAAGCTATGCAACTCAAAACCGCCAAAGCAATATGGGACAAGATCATTCTAAGCTATGAAGGAGACAATTACGTAAAACGTGCAAAACTGCAATCTCTCAGAATTTAATATGAAACTCTCAAAATGCACAATGATGAAAGTATCACTAGTTACTTCTTACGTATAGATGAGATTGTTAATTGCATGAGGAACTTGGGTGAAGAGATAAAAGAAGTTACTTTAGTTGAAATGGTTTTAAGATCCTTGTCTACTAAGTTTGAATCAAAGTATCTGCCATAGAAGAAAAGCAGGATCTTTAGACTATTACTATGACACAGCTGCATGGAATCTTAACTGCTTTCAAAATGAGAAATGGAGGTCCATCAGATAGGAGAGAAGCTGCATTCAAAGCTTTAGGAAGAGAAGAACTCAATGAATCAGGACATATTTCAAAAGGAGAGGAAGAAGCAAACTTTGTCAAGAACCTTCAACTGGGTTCTGGGAGATTCAGAGGTAAACTAACTTTCAAATGTTTTACTTGTGTAAGAGTCGGTCATTATGCTGCCAAATGTTCTCATAAAGATAAGCTTGATAAAGGCAAGGAATCAGCAAAATGGAATAGAAAATAAAATGTAAGTAAGAAAAGCTACTATACTCATGAAGATAGCGATGATTTATCAAATAGTGATGAAGATGAAAATAGTAATGACTATAGACTTCTAATGTCTTTTGAAGATGATGATATCTTGGATGCTTTAGATGAAGATGAACTTTATGAAGAAATATCTAAACTCAAAATTTGTTTAGAAGAAAAGAATATGATTATAGATACTCTGACATTCCAACTTGCTAAAAGAGAAAAACACAATGAAAAGCTAGAATGTGAAATTGTGGGTCTAAGAAAGGATATTAAGAAAACAAAAGCTCTCAATCTTAGATTTGCTAAAGGATCAGAAACCTTAAATGAAATTATCAAAGTGCAACGTTCTCCTCTGATAAAGATAGGTCTTGGATATATTTAAGAAGCATCCCAAGCACAGAAGTTGTCAACCTCCACTAAAAGCTATCTTGAGGCAGCAAAGAGCAGTGAACAGTTTGACAATTGACAACAAAGGCATATAGTAGATCACCAGGTAAATCAGGCTCAATTTACTTCAAGGATGAATAGAAGCTACAAACCTCAGGTAAATCATACTCAATATGTTTCAAGAATGAATATCAATAGCAACTACAATCACCAGGTCAGTAGATTCGATAATCGCAGGAACTTCTTTAATGGCCAATGTTTTTCATGTCATAACTTTGGGCACAAAGTTGCTCAATGTGTTTCTTACAAGACCATCATGACTAGAGAAGGATGAAATCAAAGGAATGTGATGGGGATCATGAAATGTACCTACAATAACTTTCCTCTTCTTGAAAATGAAATAGAATGCCCTATCTGCAACAACTTTGGTTACGAAGATTCTGAATGCAGGAGTAAATTTCAGCAAACATCTCAGAATGAGCAAACTTTATTAAATCCCAAAATATGGAGAAAGAAAGAATCACAAACAGAAAGATGTGGTATAGCCCTGTATGCAGAAGGACAAGAAAATCGGTGGTACATCGACAATGGATGCTCGAAACACATGACAGGTGATAAAGAAAAACTTCATTCATATAATGCCTTAGAAAAGGAAAAGAAGGTCTCATTTGGAAATGACACTCCTGCTGTCATAAAAGGTAAAGGTTTTGTTGTTTTAAAAGAAAAAGTTAAATTTGGGAATGTTATGTATGTTGATGGTCTAAAACGTAACCTGTTGAGTGTCAATTAAATGTGTGATCAAGGAAATGAAGTAGTATTTCGATCAAATGGATGTGTTTTTCGTGGGCTTGATAGAAGATAAACCGTGATCAAAGGTATAAGAACTCCAGAAAACTTATATATACTCAAGGGAGGACAACAACAGTGCTATCTAAGCAAAAATGATGGACACTGGCTATGGCACAGAAGGTTGGGGCATCTAAGCTTCTCTCAAATAAGAATTGCAAGCAAATTCCAGGTTTTTCGTGATCTTCCTGATATCGGCATTCCAGAAAATACAATATGCAAATCATGTCAATTTGGTAAGCAAACCAGGTCGCAATTCCCTGAAAAGGAAGGATCAGCTAGTAAGCCTCTTGAACTTGTTCATACTGATTTATATGGTCCATCAAGGAAAAAGTTACCTAGTGGAGGGGAATACTTTATATTGTTCATTGATGATTTTTATAGAATGTGTTGGATAGGGCTTCTAAAGCATAAAGATGAAGCATTTGAAAAATTCAAAGCCTTCAAAGCCCTGGTTGAAAATGAATCAGATCACAAAATCAAATGTCTCAGATCTGATCAAGGAGGGGAATTTACCTCGGATGAATTCTTTGACTTTTGTGAAGAACATGGAATAAAAAGGCAAGTCTCCACTACAAGGACTCCTCAGCAAAATGGAGTGGTAGAAAGGATAAACAGAACTTTTCAACAAATGGCTCATGCTATGCTAGATGAGTCTGGATCTCTTGCAAATTTCTGGGGTGAAGCTGCATTCACTGCCGTCGCTATTCTCAACAAAGCAAATGTTCGGGTAAACAGCACTCAAACTCCACATGAACTTTGGTATGGTAAGACTCCTATCGTAAAATACTTCAAATTTTTTGGAAGAAAATGTTACATCAAAAGGACTGATGAAAAACTGGCAAGTTTGAACCCAGAGCAGATGAAGGCATTCTCCTTGGTTACTCTTCTCGAAGTAAAGTATATAAGTGTTATAATAAAAGACTTGGGAAAATTATTGAAAGTATTGATGTTGTGGTTGATGAAGCATGCAAAAATCCAAAGCACGTAAAAACCGAAGATTGTGGAGAAGATGAAGATTATCCTTCCACATCAAATCAGAAGAAACCAATGAAGCACCAGAAGAACAGATAATTACAGAAGAAAAGGCTCCATCCAGGTATATTCAGAAAAATCATTCAGAGACTCAAATTTTGGGATAGAAAGAGGCAGGTGTGTAGACAAGAAGAACTATTACAGAAGCTTCAAGCTATCTAGCATTGCTTTCCTCTATCAAACCTCAAAATGTAAATGAAGCATGCAAAGATGAATGTTGGGTCAAGGCCGTGAATGAAGAACTTGAGAAAATTGAAAGGAATAATACTTGGGAATTAGTTCCTAGACCTCATGATAAGAATATCATAGGAACCAAATGGATATTAAAAAACAAGCTGAATGAAAATGGTGAAGTTATTAGAAGCAAGGCCAGACTTGTTTGTAAAGGATATGCTCAACAAGAAGGTATAGATTTTGAAGAAACTTTTGCACCTGTTGCTATACTTGAAGCCATAAGAATGTTCCTTGCTCTTTCTAGTTTTCAGAAATTCAAAGTATACCAAATGGATGTAAAATCTTCCTTTCTTAATGGGGACTTAGAAGAAGAAGTATATATTGAGCAACCAGATGTATTCATCCTTGGAAATGATCCAAAACTTGTTAGTAGACTCAGAAAGGCTCTCTATGGTCTAAAACAAGCTCCAAGGGCCTGGTATTACTATTTTGACAAATACCTCCATCAACAAGGTTTTTCAAAAGGATCAGTTGATAGCAATCTATATACAAAGATTGACAATAATAAATTTCTAATACTTGTTGTGTATGTTGATGATATCATTTTTGGTAGCAATGAAGAAGCCATGAGTCAAAACTTTGCTTTGGTAATGTAGCAAGAATTTGAAATGTCCCTGCTTGGTGAGCTCACATATTTTCTTGGTCTACAAGTTCAACAAAAGAAAGATGGTATTTTTTTGTCACAAACCAAGTATCTCAAGCAGATCTTGAAAACATACAGCATGGAATATTCTAAACCAGTATGTACCCTTATGGTAACAGGATGCAGTCTCAGCTCAAATGATGAATCAACAATAGTACATTAACCAACCTACAGATCCATGATTGGCAGTCAGCTTTATCTAACATGTACTCAACCAGACATCATGCATGCAGTGGGAATAGTTGGAAGATTTCAAGCCAATCCAAAGGAATCACACCTTCAGGCAGCTAAAAGGATTTTCAAATATCTTCAAGGAAAACAGAATTTTGGTTTATGGTATCCTAGAGATACATATCTTACACTTCATGCATATACAGATGCAGATCGGGCAGGAAGCGTTGATGACAAAAAAAGCACTAGTGGTGGTGCATTCTATATGGGTTCTAGATTAGTGTCTTGGTTCAGTAAGAAACAAAGTTCAATTGCATTATCCATAGTTAAAGCAGAATATGTGGCTGCTGCATCTTGCTGCACACAACTCCTTTGGATGATGCAAACATTGCAAGCCATTCAAATCACATGTACTCCACCCATATCCATTTTATGTGATAATACAAGTGCAATCAGTATTTCAAAGAATCTAGTCATGCATTCCAAGACCAAGAACATACCCATCAAATATTATTTTCTACGTGAACAAGTGCTTGAAAAAAAGGTCAAATTGGAGTATGTTCCCTCCAAAGAACAAGTTGCTAATATATTCACCAAACCACTACCCAGAGAGACATTTGAATATCTCAGACAGAAGTTGGGAGTAGTTGATGCATCATCTTGTTGTTGAAACTTATCTGTTTCAGAGAAAAGTGGTTATATGAGAGTTTAATGAAGCGTATCCACGTACATACACCGGTTGCTATGGATACAGTCGCATATATGTTGGTTTGAAGAAAAATAGTGGGCCAGACTCAGGATGAAAGGAGTCTGATATGGGTCTGACTGTGATCATCTAGCACAGGTTCAGGGGGATCATATACTTCTAATAATGCATTTTTGGCATTATCTTAGAAGATCTTGGTACAAATTCGCAGTTGTTTTTTATTCAGGTGGAACAGGTTCAGGGGGAGATCATGGTTGCTGGTCTGGATGGTGATTGACAGATGCTGCTGATGATAGTTGCTGATAACTATCATGGTCTTGTTTCAGATATTTGGTCTCTATGTCATGTATATCTTTTAATTTCAAGGTCATGAAATGACCTATTTTGTTTCCCCACTATGCATGGGATGGATGATGTAATGTTCTTGTTTTGACATGTATAAACATTTGGTATATCCCCACTTGGTTGGGTGGATGAGTCAAACTTGGTATATCCCCACTTGGGTGGGTGGATGAGTCAAACTTGGTATATCCCCACTTGGTTGGGAGATGGATGTATGCATGAGTCATTGGTGATAGGAAGGTCATTTATGATGTATAGAGTCATGTTTTTTTTAGAACATATTTTTAGAGACCTTGCTTATATTTAGGGGAAGAATTCAGTATCTCAAAGCATTCAGCATGTACTCAGGGGGAGCATAACCCTTTTCCCTTGATGACAAAGGGGGAGAGTGACTCGGGGTTGCCATCAAGTCCAAACGGGGACATTTTTGGCATTATGACACAGATTTGGCACTATGACACAAGTGTTGTCCTTGATGGCAACTCACTCAGATGACAGATCACAGTTCAGACTCACAGAATGAAGAAAGAGAGGTATGCGCAGGTTCCCCATTGACCAAGTCGTGTGTACACACGGGTTCACAGACCAAAAGGCGTGTATAGCATACACACACACTTTCACGAAAGGAAAGGCACATACATGTTGGAAAACTTAGTTTTGGTCCGTGGTATTTGGTCCATGGTATTTTGGTCCTTGGTATTGGTCTGAGGTATCTTGTCCGAACTATTGACCCCGGGTATTTGGTCCAAGGTATTGCTTCTAAGTGGTTTTGGTCCATGGTATTGAGTAAGGCCTAAGACTATAAAAGAGGAGAAGAATATTAGGCAAAGGCACTCATGCTTTGAATATCTAATGAAGAGCAAGATCCAGAATACAAGTTATTGGGTTATGGTGCATAGTTGGATCTGAATCAAGTATGAACCTTAGCGCTTGATGAAGGATAAGATCTAATGATGGGTCAAGATCATAAGACTTGAAGAGAAGTATCTTTGTGTGGTTTTTATCTTTTATCTAAATATCCGGCACATGTTGTAATCTGTAAATATGATGATCTGGGTATAATTGATGTCTGGAATTGTTGTAAAGTTTAAATCATCATTTACAGATCTATACACAGGTTCAATTTAGCAAAGGCACGTATACATGTTGGTTCTACATATCAAAATAGTGTATACATCTTAAATTTGATTTGTAGATCTGTACACAGGTTTGCCTTGAGAAAACAACATATGTACACAGGTTCGACACATTGAAGTAGCGTATACCTCATAAAATATGCTTTAGCTACTTCTGTTTGTTGTTGCAGTGTTCTGGGTTCTGGTTACTGTTACTGTATTCTGGTTACAACATTCTGAGAAGTGATTGATTAATTCATTTTTGGTTGGTGCAAAGGAGATTGCTTGATGAAGATATATTTGATGTTTGATTGAGGTTATTGATGGATCTAGTCTGAAAATTTGTGAAACATGGTCCCTAGAAGAAAGGAGAAGGTTGTAGCCTTCTATAGGCCAGCACCTACATAGTAGTAAACACATCAGCTAGTACAAAAGATAGGGAGTTGTATATCCCTTCTAGGAGAAGCTGGAGAATGAGAGAAGGTTGTAGCCTTGTACAGGTAGAGGCTGTGTACTGGTATAAGACTGCACTAGTACAAAAATTGTAAAAAGAAGTTTTTTATTAAAAATAATATAGAGACGATTATAGCAGGTGGTTTTCACCCACATTGGGTTTCCACCTTATATCTTGTGTTCATGTGTCTGTGATTGTCTGTTCTGTTTTAATGCACCTGGTTACAGTTTATATGGTTCTGATGCACTAATTAAAGATCAACATATGATAAATTAACTAAATCATAAGTTTGCAGGATATACGCTAGTTGCCTTAAATACAGTTGTGTATACACGCAACTTCCATTAACTAAAGTAGCATATAAGAATCTTATTATGGAAATGAAATATTATTGACTTGCTAATACTGATTCACCCCCATTCCCCCCCCCGCCTATCAATATTATTTCCAACAAAGTTAACCCATATAATCATGAAAGTGAAGCTGATGTGGTGATATGGTGGTGGAATAGAGGTGAGAAAATGTGTGAATGGAGTGAAAGTGGATGCATTTTAAGGATAATTCCTAGGCCCAACAACATGCAAACTTCCTTCATAAAAAGTTCAACCCACTTCTCCTCAAGAGAAATGATACATATAGACTCTCCTAGACTACTTTCCCACCTTCAGGAGTCGAATTCCTTGGTGGAGGAACGGACTCCAATATTATCTCAACCAACAGGTGAGAGTGAGAAGGTGAAACTCAAACACTTCATGGAGAGTTTGTTTAGGAGTTTTCTTCTTTTATGAGGCCTCATAAACATAAAAGACAACCTATGATGTAAATTTACTCATGCCTACACCACCTAGCCTCGAAACTAGTGCCATTACATAGAGAATCTTGACTTTGACTAAGTCAAACTAGAAACTAGAAATTTACACAATGTAATTTACAATTTCAAACACAGAAAATTGCAGAAGCGCAATGCCGACTTTGAGCTACTTTTTAGGTTCCTTCCATGGGTCAAAATGAAAAACTAATAGAATGGTCAATTAGCCCTTCATGTCTAGTTTCCATAACAATTTGAATTTATGAATTTCGACCATGGGAAGGACTTCAAAAATCCATTCTCCCAAGGTCACTCCAAAAGTACAACGCCTGTCAAAAATGGTCCAAAATGCTAGTTTTTAGCCACTTTTTTGCCTTTTTCTCTAAACCTGAGCCACCTCTGCAAAATCTAAGCAAATGGGTTTTTAGAGGATGGCAAAATATTTCCAAAAATGCAGACCTTTCCTCAAACGGAGGACTGGCGAAAAAGCACAACGCCTTCTGGACCAGCTGAATTTCTGAATTTAGACCAAAATTTCTCAAAACACTCAAAATGCTCAGAATTTGCTCAAAATTGGAGGGAAGGTGTAAAAACATATTTTTTATAGCTTCACTAATGCTTCAACAAGCATCTCTAAGTTCCCCTCATCCTTTGGGTCTTTTTTGGCCTCCTTGAGCTTATTTTCAAGTGGTATTACTTTGACATTGGCAATCATGTTTTGAGCTTGGTAGTGGCATGCCATGTGTCTGAGCAATTGATTATCCCTGTTTGCCTTCTCAAGGAGCTTCTCCAAGTGTTCATTTACCCTATTTAGCCAATATTCCTTATCTTGATGAGCCTCTAGGGCAATCCCATCTTCTAGGTCAAGGTCCCCGTTTAGCAGAATTTGTCCTTGCTCTTCTTGCTAAGCTTTCTTGAGGCCTCTTCTTCTTGGTCTTTTCCTTTTTCCTCTCCCTTTTGATGCTTCAGGATCGCTTGATACCATGATCTCCTTACCTTTTCCAACTTGTTGCAATAATTTGGCTTTTTCCTTTTCCAGGATCAACTCCTTTGCTTTGAGTTGATTGTTTTCCTATTCAAGGATTGATATAACATATTTTGCTCTTTCCAAATTGATTGCTAGCTCCTTGATTTGATAGTACTTATCCCTAATTTTTTGTCGCATGTTTGAAGTCTAATCCTCGGCCTCTGAATCAACTAGTTCAAACTCACGGTCAACTGAGTCTTTATCCTTTGCTAACGATCCCTGTTTTGTTGATGAAGAAGGCTTGGCCCCTTTCTCTCTGTGAGAAGAAAACACAAGCCTTTGCCCTTTCTTATACACTTTAGTCGCCTTAGGTTTGGGTAGCTAAGTCTTCTCCACTATTTTGTTAGATGACCCCACCTCTGCTTGTTGTTTTAGTGCACTAGGAGACTGAGATGCTGCATTTTTCTCATGCCATTTCAAGGCTGCTTCCAAAAAGGCTTCCCAAGCCATACCTCTCTCTACCAGATGGTGAAGTACAATGGTTTTGATGAGACTGTGATGGAACAAGCTTGGGGAGTGCTCTTTGTCCTTTAATTGTATTTTTTTCATACATTTTGGAAATACCCTTGAATAGATAATTACACATGTTGAGTCGTTTTTCAGAGGTGAAATGAATCAAGAGGAGAATATGATAGGCATACAACCTAGAGAATCTACCTTCACAAGTGAAGAATATCATGGCAGTTTTCATGAAAGGGGCGTATTTCTCCAATAAATATCTGAAAGGCATGAGGTGAGTAGGTGTTTCTTTGTATTGTAGAAATTTGAATAATATAACACTTATTCACAGAGATTATCCTGATTATACACTATTTGTGGAATGCATGCATAATACATAACCTCCTTTACCATTGATCAGCAATTTGCGGAATTAAAAAAAACAATCGCATGCACACATTGAAACATCAATCACACATATCAACATAGTATGTAATGGGGAAAGCATACAGCTGAAAACCCCCAACTATCTGTATATTATAATGATAGAGAAAGGGTTAACAATACATAGGTAAAATACTCCTCACAAGTACTTCAGTACTATCTCCACTGCTACACACAAACTAGCTCCAGATCTGAACAAGTCACGGGTTCAAATCTCCTCCACTGTTTTCCTGCCTCTACTGCGCAATCCAAGTTGAGAATAGATGTTTTCCAAGTTTGAAATCCCTTTGGCTTGTACTGCGCAATCCTCATTGGAAATCTCAATCAATGATTGTGCAAATCTCATGCACAGCTATAGTCACATTTGATAGTAGTCTCACCCTTTCACCCACCTCTAACACTTGTCTCCACTGAACTGTCCATGCACTGAGTTAACTGATGTATTCTTTAGTTGATTTATGAGATAATAATTAGTGAATTAATTAATAATTAATTCACACCACTCATCACTAGTGTATTTGTTAGTTAGACTAAATACAACTAGTTCAACTAAGTCAAACTGAACACAACTCCATCAACTCCTCAATCAACTCCACCAAACTCAATCACTTGAGTTCTAACTGAAGTCCATCATGCAATAGCTCAACTAACCCATAGGAAAACCATATTTCCTTCTGACAGTTGCATGTGCCACATCCGTAGCTCGAACTGAAGTGCTGCAATAGGATAAGATAATGTTTATAGTCCAAATATTATTAAGAGATAATAATATTCGATTGTTTTATTTTTAGACTGGTAGTCTAAAAAAAGACTCCGCCCATATGTCTAAAAATAGAAGTCCATCTATTTTTACCAACATGACCAATCATCCATAAATAGCATCCTACAACTCATAGACCATGATCCATATGTCTAAAAATAGACTTTGCACCAAAAAATAGCCTGCGGGCCCACTTAGTGAAGGCGACTTCTTTTCACTAAACTCCATCATCTTGTTGCATTTTCAACATTTTGGATCTTGGTGGTGGCCATGATGGCATTGGGCTTCGTGTCAATGATCTTTTTCCCTTTATCATTCCCCGTATCAAGTTTTGACTTAGTGTTGGAACATGCGTCTGATTCAGAAGCCTTCAGCTCGGCTACGAATGATTGCCTAGCCTGACACTCATTTGTGTTGTGAGTGGATCTCTTATGGAACTCACACCACTTTCCTGTGTCCTTCTTTGTCTTTGTGGTGTTGTTTTTTCTTGCGGCTTCGGCAGGTTATCCTAGGTCGCCTTACCTTGGCGTTGACCTTTGCTCAGAAGTTTGGGGGCACCTTTCCCTTGCTTCAAATTCATAGATCCAAAGTCTCATTTTTTCTGTTTAAACTTCTACTCAATCTTGACAATGTATCGGTACGTCGTACCAAGCAAGGAGATGTCTAGGAACTCCATCCCGTCCTTGATGTATCTATATAAACAGTCGCAGTACTTTAGTACCAAATGCTTCTCATAATCCTTGATACCCAACTTCATGCGAAGGGTATGAAAAACATTGGTAAAATTTGGCACGTCTTGGTCCCTTCCCAACCACAGCATGGTCCACTTTATGTATTTATCCTCATAGCTCCCAACAAGGTAGTACCTCTCTTTGATGGCATCCCGTAACAAATTCCAAGTGGGTGTGACTCAAAATAGTGAGTGTGTACTTTCGTCCTTCTTCTCACAGTAGGTTTCCCACTAGTCCTTGACGTCAGGGGTAGCTTTGAGAAGTGAAAAAGTTATATTTTCTTGGCTAGAAAAATCATGAACAAAAAAATATCCTTCTAGAAAATTTAACCATTTATCTACGGCATCCGCATCTATCTAACCTTCAAATATGGGGATGTCAAAGTTAAATTGTACCTTAAATCTTGTGTCACTTTAAGAGTATTTGTTGGAAGGAGATGTGTCAGCTTTACGTGTCCACTAAAGGATCTGGGAAAAATTGTCCATCATCGCGTTCCTCTGTCGCTCGAGGGTTTCTTCGAGCAATATTTTGAAAGGATCTCCTGCCCCCTCATCTTTCTTCTCTTCTTCCATGGAAGTCCATTAGGATTTTTGAGGCTGGTCTTGCAAAGGTTTGACCAATTTGAGCCCTAACTCTTTATATCCCGACCTCGTTGGGGACATGCAATGAAAAACAGAGAAAGAGCAGACTCCTCTGATACTACTAATCCAAACTTAAAAAGGAACACAACAAATTACAAATATAATCATAAATATAGAGATGCAGCAAAAATAACACTTCATTTCAATAATATCAAATACTGAAATATGCTTACAAATAGAATGGAAATAAGACTAACTTAGGTGATGGTAGCCTATCTCTGAGTAGAGATGTGGTGGCTACATGCCTCTAAAATGTTTTACAATGAACCTTGAAGGCCTATTTATTATTAACAAACAATGGAAAACCCTAAACATCCTAAAACCTAGCCCTATGATTTGAAGCGCCAAAACTATGGGCCATGTTTGGGTAAATTGGTACATCAACTTCTCGGGGTCATAAATGTTGCATACGATCTTCATTTGATGCGCACAATACCTCATTAGAAAGACCTATCCGAGGACTACAACTTTTGAGTGGAAAACATCAAACCAAGTACCATGTTTTCCCTGGTTTTCCCAACAAAAAAACGTCGTTTAGGGCCTCAAAACGGCTCCGAAAGTTCAGGACCCAAAAACCTACCAAACATAGTAAACTATGTTACAATTAAGGAAATTGAAAAATTGAAAGAGATCGTGGTGGGGGTCCAAGTGGAATAGGCAGGTGGCCACCAACATCCACCTGGATTACATATGTTGAATATATAACCTTCCGTTATATTCACCAGTTATCTAGGATAACATTCTGGGTACGTCATGTCTTTAGCGGACAATTCTAAAACTTGGCCTTATATAAATAACCTGTATTGGCACTCCTGAAGCACGACGGATCACACCATATTAACCTTATTAAAAACTACCTATGACTAATGCTCCCAAAGCACGACAGGTCACATTATTCGCTTGAATAATTGGCTTGTTCTTTATAGTTCTGCATTTGATTTTTGCCAACAAACAACCAATAAAAAATCTCTCACACATTTATTTAGTTATTTATTTTAACACACCAAATAGGCCACGAACTTATATGAAGATTGTACTATCTCATTGTTAAACATCGTTATTGCATCCCACCATTAAAAATTTGCTCCATACCCATGAGATAAAGTTGATGTTCATTGCATAAGCAATCAAATATTTGCTCTAAATTACGGCGATACCCATATTTCTGCATACAGTATGGGAAATTGATAATCTGATACTTCCCCATCATTAAATGCAAAGAGAAATTTTTCTCGGCCACTCATAACTGCATATGTTGCACATTTTCTACACGCTTTGACTCCCTTCCAAAAATATCTCGCTAAACATTCACAGACAAAGAATTCTCCCTATGGATGCAACAAGTCCTCTATCGCTCCTATCACAATGGGAGACTTACAAATTGTTGGAAACAATTCTTGGACGGGAACAAACAACCTTACAATGCTTGTAAGTGACCTATGGTCATGAATGTTGCAGCCATAAACCATGGGTGCGGAAGGCCGAAGGACCATCATGGGGAAATATATACGTCATAAGCGCCCAGCCACTACAGAGCCAGTAAGAAGATTCTGACATGATAACATGTCGTTGGTAGAGTCATTGGAATCAACATTTTAGTTAAATTTTGTGGTATTGAATATGAGTTCATCACGTCGCAAAATAATGTTATAAAGAAAATGGCTTATCTTCCCCTAAGGTCCATTTCCGTTGAGGATGATGTTGATATCTCTGTTTGGCTCACTTGACAAATACTTATGCAACAAATATAAAAATGGATAAATAAATATGAGATAGGTCATTCAATCAGTAACCACATCCAATGTCTCCAAATCAGGTAAGAACTCTACCAAGTGCACTTTGAAACACCTCGGTAGGTATCGGTGATGCTTTTGCCAAATATTTCGAAGACTTTATATCTCCTGACATATGAGAAATATTGCCTCCACAATACTGGAAGATGAAGAATTTCTTCTCACCTAAGCTCAGGATCCAATCTCATTGCCACCACTCTAGAGCTCTTGCACTTTACAACTGGTCACAAATCCACTAATACTACCCAAGAATAGTAGCCGCTAACATCGTTGCTTCTCTCCAGCTTCAGATCTCACTTCAGTATTTGTCTACCCTGTAGAATCACGCCCAAAAGTTTTGGTTCATTCACAATATTTTAGCAGATCAACCTAATACAAAGTAGTTGCCAAAGCCATGCTTTAAGGTGATCTAAAGTCATTCATCTGCACGATCTTTTAATTTTCTTCATAATGTGACCTAAAATTCAATAGATGAAACAAACACTTGATTCTGTGCTATCATGATCTGGCCAAACCAATTAATTCCATGCGACACCTAAGCAATTTATGAAGAGTTGCAGATCTAGATAACTAAGCACACAAATACATATATCTACGCAAGAAATAAAAAATTATTCAAACAAAAACTTCACACACCATAATCTTCTATCCTAATTTATTTGCACAAGATCAATAACACTCCAGACTCTCTCACATATTTCGCGCTTTACCTTTAAGGGAATTAATCTAATACCTGCTCTGGTACTATGTTAGAAATCTCGAAAGAGCAAAAGAGATTGCACACACAACACAAATCACACTATACCATAATCTTCTATCTAATTTATTTGCACAAGATCAATAACACTCAAGACTCTCTCACATATTTCGTGCTTTACCGTAAGGGAATCAATCTAGTACCTGCTCTGGTACCATGTTAGAAATCTCAAAAGAGCAAGAGAGATTGCACACACAACACAAATCACACTATAATCTTATTGAGCACGTAACATAGTACATATATAGTTGTAGATCGCCAACTTTTAGATGAAAATATTAGAAGAAGATGGATCTATGACTCATAGATAACTCACACACATAGGAAATAACTACTTCTAGAATGACACCTAGGGGCTCACAATTACAACACAACTTGGAAGTCATGGAAGCATTACTTCTAATAGTCCCAGGGGTTTTTTCAGGGCGTTGAATTCATTTATTCATTCAAAAATGCATTTTAAACAACAAAAACTCATATATATATATATATATATATATATATATATATATAGTTGTATGTGTTGTGTGTGTGTATATATATATATATGTGTGTGTGTGTGTGAGAATAATGCAGAAATAGAATTAGTTATTAGTTATGAGTGGTTGAACTGAATTAGTTAGGAATTGGTTGAACTGAATTAGTTAGGAATTGGTTGCCATAATTAGTTGTGAGTTTCCTATATAAATGTCATGTAATTGAGCAAATGAGGTAATCAAGATTGTGTGAGCTTTGTCTCACTTTGTTGAGGTTTC
Source organism: Pinus taeda (assembly GCA_000404065.3). NCBI lineage: Eukaryota > Viridiplantae > Streptophyta > Pinopsida > Pinales > Pinaceae > Pinus > Pinus taeda. Next base: position 1,865 of record APFE031119682.1, on the reverse strand, counting down.
TGCCTGTGTTTTATTGTAGTTTTTATTCTAATTTGGTATCAGAGCACAGTGAGCTCTTTGATCGCTGGTAGCAGCCGAGAGCCTACAGCACTTCTATTTGGTAATTTTGTAATAGTTTGTGAGTTCATTTATTCTCCTTTGTTTGTTATCTGGTTTTTTATATTATCAGAGCAGAGGAATCAAGAAATCCGCTGTCGTGGACCCATCAAGAAATCCGCTGATTGCCCGTGGACCAGTCAAGAAATCCGTGTCCGCTGATTGCAGGGGAAGTTCGCTGTTCGAAATCTGCCTGCTTGAGTGTTATTTCGTTGTTCGAACATTACCGTGTGTCACTCTGTTCGCTGTTCGAACATTCCTCACTGTATATGTATTTTAATGCAAGGTAATATTACTGAAGAGTAATTGTTGAAATCTATCTCATATCTTTATCGACATGCCACATAAGTGACTGCAACCATATATTATTAATTCTTATATTGTCGGTCCTATTAATTCCTATATTGCTGTCTCGGAAGCTGCATGGTACACGTTTCAGTTTAACTCATGCAACGAGATACCAATGTGTTCTTTAATCATCATATTGAGGCCAAGTACGAGAAGAAGACCGAGTGAAATACCTGTGGATTTAGTAGTATGTCAATTAAATTTTGACTGTTGAAGTTTTATGTATTAACCAGTTTTCCTGGAGCAAGTTTGCAAGTTTTGTTTGAAGTTTTTTGAAATAGCGTGTGTAAGAAGCTTGCAATTTTTTGAATTTGGTCATTGGTGGAGAAATGGCTAATCCTCTTGCAGATTCATATTTAAATGAGTCTACAAAACTTGATGGCGAAAATTATGTCAATTGGAAATTTAAGATCACAACCATACTGGAGGCATACAATCTCTGGACGATTGTCAAAGGTGACGAGACCAAGCCTCCACCTCCTAATGCCACTCAAGATTGGGAGAAGAGTGAAATGAAAGCAAGGGTGCTGCTACGCATGTCAGTGAAGGACAATATTATACCTCACATTCGGGACTGTGAAACATCGAAGGCGACATGGGACACTCTCAAAGGTTTGTATGAGACTACTAATGCAAACCGTATTTTATTTTTAAAAAAAACAAAGCTGCTATCTATCAAAATGGAGCCAATGAAAGCATTAGCAACTTTGTTTCCCGAATTAAAGACTTTAGTGATAAGCTTGGTGATATTGGTGAAAAGGTTTCTAGTACAGATTTGGTAACTGTTGCTTTAAAGGGGTTAGTCCCCGACTACAAAGTCTTTATTTCATCTCTCTCAGCAAGACCGACACCTCCTACATTTGAAGAATTGGCTGGAATTCTTCTTCAAGAAGAAGAGCGCATGAAAAATTTTGACCTAGAGTCAAATGGTTCTGATTTGGCTTTGACTGCACGAGGCAAAAGACCATTCCGCGGGAGACCATGGGACAGGAACAGAGGCCGTTTTCAAGCAAAGCAGAAAGGTATGGCACCTCCCGATTCTTATGTTAAAAGGAACATTGCATGTGATTATTGTGGAAAACCTGGACATCTGGCTAAAGATTGTTATAGGAGAAAGAATAATGAATCAAATCAAAGACATAACAGGCATAATGGAAATTACACAAACAGAGACACCTCAGCGAATGATGGATTTAAAAATCTTAAGTTATTTCTTTCTGATGTTGCATTGTCTGTTGAAACTGATGATGAGAATGCTTGGTTCATAGATTCTGGTGCATCGGCACACATGACTTGTAATAAAGAATGGTATGATAAATATTATGAGAAATCTGATGGTACACACATTTACCTAGGAGATGATAGGTCACTTAAAGTTCAAGGCTATGGCATAATAAATGTGTACTTACCTAATGGACAAA
>APFE031119672.1:73604-95165 GCA_000404065.3 Pinus taeda | reverse complement strand
AACCTTATAGGTTGTGGAAGGCTAGGGGAAACAACACTTCCATCTTTATAGTTGTGAGTGGCAGGCTTCCTGGTTGCCATAATCTTGCTCTACATTTTTCTTGCTAACCTGAATGCCTTCTCCAATGAATTAGGTTCCCAAAGGCGAACCTCATGTTGGATATTATCCTTTAAAGTGTCTATGAACACATCAATCTTATGCTCCTCTAGAATATCTTTTACCCTTATGTTCAATTTTTGGAAGTCCTCAATGTGCTCCATCATTGAACCCTTTTGTTTGAGACTTATCAATTGGTTAAAAAAGGTGTTGCTTTTTGTATCCTCATAATGTGCTGTCATTTTTTCCGTAAAAATTGCCCAAGTGACAATTTGTTTATGAGAGGAAAGCCATTGATACGATACAAACTGATTTGGTTCTAGATATAAAGTTGCAATACATACCATTTGTGTGTTTTTTACATTATGGAGATCGAAAAATTGCTCCATTTATAGTATCCATGTTGCGATATCCTTGCCATCAAACTTCCCCATATCAATTTTTGGAATATGGTGGTTCTTCGATTCAATGTTAGAGTCTATGAAATCATGATTAACATTTATTTTGTTCTCACCATGAGTTTCCTTTACTACCCTTTCACCATTAGTAAGCATTTCTTGTAGAAACTTTGTCAAATCTGTCTTCAAATCTTCCATGTCTGTCTTCAAATCTGTCTTCAAATCTATCTTCAAATTGTTCATCTTAGCTTCCACGTCATTCCTCTTAGCTTCCACACCATACATCTTAGCTTCTACATCTTTCTTTAAACCATCCATCTTAGATTCTGTTACTTTTGTGCAAGTGACATTTGTTGCACTTGGTCTCATAGTTTTGATATACCATGTTGCATTTCTTCCTCTTCTTCATGAGTCATGCTAGAGCTTTTAGGTTGCTTACTAGGTGTTTGCATTTTCTTTCCTCAGGGCATCAGTTACTAATAATAATGCTTTACTATGCCCTTTGAATTCCTTCAAACTAATTTTTCAAACCAATCTTATGCAAAAATTAAAAAAAACTACACACCTTTTTTCATTTTGTAGGAGCTCGATATTGAATCTGATGTATCTTTGCAATTTTGGATCATCCAGTTTTGAAATTGCAACCTATATTAGCCCTTTGTGTCCTCTTTCCAATGCCACAAGTCTAATCAAATTTAGATTCTCCAAGAAAGAGTTATGCACAATCTCCCAAGATGACCTGATTATATGCCTTTTCAGAAGAATGAACTTGTATGAAGTGCCATGTGTCACTTTTTTGACCTTCGGATCTAAACAATATAAACAAGAAACTAAAGTCCATCCTCTTTCTGCAACTTCTTATGCAATTTTAATCTGATGCTCAAAACAAAAGCTATGAAGATTTTCCCCAGGTCACCTATTTGGAATGTAATCTGGGAGTCTACAAAAAGGCCAACTTCCTCAGATCATAGCTCCGCAAATATAGTGCAAAAAGTTCTGAAAGTCAGACCCGAGGTTCAGAACGATTTCAGACCAAATGGGTTTTTTTGTAGCATCTGAAACGTCACAGAGAAAAAGTTATAGTGCAAATTCCACGATGACCTGTTTGGAGCAACGAAACCCTAGAATCTAAAGCTCTGATACCAAATGTTATGAAACCAGCTCACAAAAAGATAGAAAAGATAGATGAATGCCTTACAATTCAGCCTCTTCGAGGGGGAAACCTCCTTTACAATACACAAATGAACAATTCTTCGATGATGCAAATGACAAAACCTCCTTTCTATATATAGGAGTCCAATGGGTCATAATATAACCAAGTCGACCTAACAATAATAATATAAAGGCACAAAAATAATGTTGGGTCCCTATAATACTAGTGATTACCCCATTACTATGGTATTTGTACCCCTTATTAATATTTTTGTGCCCCTATTGCCCCCATATTGTTATTGTTGTGCCCCATAGAATCCCTCTATTGTTATTTTTGTGGCTTTATATTATTATTATTAGGTCGGCTGGGTTATATTGTGACTCCTTAGACTCCTTTATATATAAAGAAGGTTTTGTCATTTGTATCATCCAAGAATTGTTCATTTATGTAATGTAAAGGAGGTTGCCCCCTCGAAGAGGCTGAATTCTAAGGCGTTGATCTATCTTTTCTATCTATTCTTGAGCTGGTTTCATAACAGATACTCACTGAGGACCCTTCATCTATGATGGTGCCAGACACAATCATTTTTTAAACTTGTACTATGATATGAAATGGTACATTAGAAGGAAGGCAGGATCTCGCTAGTCGGTTCCAATCGAAGGAAGCGACTAGACTACTTGGAGGGGGTACCAAATAAATAGCAGAATGAGCCCTTTGAGTAGTGGGAACTGGGGGTTTCTCTTCCTGTTGTGAAGGAACAAGCAGATTTCCCTTAAGTTCATCAGACTCTAAAGTGACAAAAAGAATTTGAACAGTATCGTTCTCATTCTCTTTAGGAATGGTATCATCTAAAGGTAGATCTTTTGAAGGTAGAACTGGGTCGACTGCCATCTTGACTTGTTGACTTTGGTTTAGTATGGATTCAGAAGTTTCACTTTCAACGATAGGTGTTTCGACTGACACTTGAGTTATGTTAGTTGGATTTTCAACAAGTAAAGGACTTGAGGTGAGTTTCTTGTATCTAGATGGAAGTTGCTGCAGTGAAGTATGATGGTTACGCAAGAATCTTTGGCCTCATCCAAAAAAGGACAATGGGGAAGGTGATGGTCCCCTTCACATAATCCACATGGAATTTTGACCTTTTCTTTCTATCCAGGAACCTCATTTTCACTAGTTGATGGTGTGCTATCAACATGCTCGCCAGAGGTCAATGACACCGGATGGTGCGAATGGGGATACCATTCTCTCAAGATCTGGGGAATGCAAGGACAATCTCGATGAAAATGGTTTCCTCTGCAAATTACACAAGGATATTTGGGATATTTAGTGTGTGGATTTTCACTAGATGATTCATGGTTGACCCCTTGCTTAACTGACTTCTTCTTCTTCTTCTCCTTCATTTTCTTCTTCTTCTCAGTCACTTGGTTATTAATATCACTATTTTCACCAAGCGAAGAGGAAAAAGAGGAGGGAGAAAAAAACGAAGAAGAAGGCGAAGGGTCAACTCTAGTATTAACAGGTTTCTAATTCGATTGCTGAGGAATTATGATATTTTGAATGACAAAGGTTGAAAACAGCCATACCAACAAACCAATTGTGATTCTCGGAAGGGACAATGTGGCTATATATGGAGTGCCAAAATCTCCCCAAGAGGAGAAAGGACTAAGATTACCTTCAAAAGGGATTCCTTGAATGGTAGACTCCATTATCTCAACCTAAGATCAACGAAGGAACAAGGATGTTATTCTGAATTTAATAAATTTTAATGATGCTTTCACATAGCTTTGCTTTTTCAATTTTTAAGAGTCGAGAAAAAGCTAAAGATGACTCTAGTCCCCTTCGATTTTTAATGAGCATGAAGTGACAAGTGCTCAGATGGACCTTTTCGTTTAAGGAGTTGAAAAGGAACGAAAGTGACTACTTTGGAAATCTAGACAAAGGGATTACCAAACCAATTACAAAACTGTAATATACACCTTGGTGATAAATTAAAGAGAAATTACCAAGGACTTATGTATGGCAGTCAATATTCCTGAATGTTGTGTTCAATGCATTGCGATTGATAGGGTGACAGACACGGCTTCCTATGGATAAAGGATATAAGGCTATTGTGGTCTCCCAATATATACTCGATGGTATAGGAAGCACAAGTCTGTGCTAGCACTTGTCATATCAAAGAGGAGGAATCGCCCAACCTTTGATGAAAACGATAGTTACTAGATTTTACAACACCGGAACACGTCTCTAGCCTAGACCTCTAGATGTGTTGCATTAGGTTACAAAGAATTGTTAAGTTCATTGAAATTTATTTTAGAGTTGATATTGCTTAGAAGTTTGCCTTTCAAGGTTTACCATGTGATGTAGATGTAACATTCCTAAATATGCATTCTAAAATGATAAATAATCGTTGTTTACTTTTTAGTAATGAAAATCCTAGCTACTAAGGAAAGACGATTACGATTCTTTCAAACAAAGAGCAAAGAGCACACAATAAATGCACTTTTCCTAAAACATTTTTTGCACACAGTCTAAATGCAAATGCAAATGCATGTATTTTTTTTCGTTCCCCTTAATGTGAAGAATTCCAAAATGGAAAACTAAGTATAGGTCTGAAATATTTTCTTCAAAGTGATATTTTGACAATTTCTTTTCAAAATGAAAGGAAGATTAACGACACTTTTCGATTTTGAATAGAAAATCACTTTTGACGCTTCAAATATTAACAATTCAAATCAAATACATGACAAAAAGTTTAATCGACTATCTAGAGAAAGAGGACTTTACGACCATTCTCTTTTTCAACACAAAACGACAGTTACAACAAATTTTGCACCAAAACGACATTTCAATTTACGTAACTTTTTGACGAAGGACTATAAATGATGGACAAATACATAAAAACATTTACTAATCCTAATCAATGGAGGCTAGTCTATGTAAAGCAAGAAGGCTTCAGCAATGAGATACTGTTCACAAGCAGCAAAACAATTAAATAGAGCTGAAAACAAGGACAAAAAACCCAAATTTCAAGGAGAGAAATAGGATTACTCAGTCATCGCACCTGTGCTTCACAGAAATAGGGATGCATCTTACTTGCTACACTCGGGAGGTGCGATGGGCTAGGGAGCGAAACTGAGGTGGGTTTTTGCTCAACTTTGTAGCTGATTTCAGTGATTTAAACTGAGCTATGATGGACAGTAACAAGAAAATTACAGAGGAATGATCTTGGGAGGTTACTGAGCTACCACAAGGGTGTTTAGAATGCTTGCAAGTCAGATTTTCATTTCATAAACTAAACCAGAGATTGACTAAAGCAGGATTCATCTACTATGCACTTGCAGAGCAAGAGTAGTTCGAAGGCTATCTGGATAACTTCAAGCTCTGTCTGTATTTTATAAAGAAAACAACAATAACAAAAAAACAACTATTCCATCCCTAGTGGAGTCACCATTTTTTTCTCGGAAAACTAGTGTCTTTTCAATCTGCTAGTCCCACTAGGATTGGTAGTTATCCTAGAAACAAACAATCAAAGCAATTTGTGATTTCCTCTATGTATGATAGATGGGAGAGAAGCAAAGGGACCAACCTGGATCTTCCGCTTAACTCCTTGCTTGATTTCTCTCCCCCTTGACAGAGCTTGCAACTCCTCTCCTACTTGTCCCACTTAGAGAACACCTGTAGAAACAAAGTAACAGAACACCATCAAAGCATCTCGATCTATTATATCATAAACAATGCAGAATCAGAAATACATTGAGAATACAATGGCATTTACAAATAACAATATTCACAAGTACACGATTGTATGGAGGAAAACTCAAAGAACTTTATTAAAATAGAAGGGAGAATTACAAACCAGCTGTTTGATCCATCATCATCCTCCCAGCATCAAAGCCCTCTTCACCTCATGAAAACCAAGATCACCCAATAATACAATGCTTCTTCTCAAAGACAAACTATCAGCACTTCCTTACAAATTACAAAATTCCAGCCTCCAGATCTCTCAGATGAGGGATCCATTTATAGATGTTTACAAAGGTGTGAGGCATCTCTGGGTTTTTGATTAGTGTCATTCCACTTGTAGTTCTTAGTTCCACTTGGAGATTTCTTGGATCTCTTACTCATCCCTGGGCGAATTCAGAGAGGCAAGTGTTATAGAGGAAGTTTCTAGAAGATTCCATGAGCATCCACTTAGCAAACTGCCTCAGACATTTTTCCATTCTTGCTCATCGCAACCCATAGAAGGCTTCTTCAGTATGCATCACACCTGGCTAGTGTAGCAGTCAGTATGCATCACACCCTGACAGTGGAGCATTCAGTATGGTCCTGTTTTGGCCAGTTCTGAGTGGTTCTTCAGGTGAAACTTCTGGGGAATGATGTAATCAGTTTACCATGATCCTTTAGGGTGTAAAAAAACACTTTTAGGGGTTAAAGAGCCCTTGGTTTATCGACATATAAGATTGGGGTTGCAGTGCCCAAATATGTCTATAACAACTAGCCAAGAGAAGGTGGAACAAAAAATTGGTAGCCAAGGTCAGGGAACTCTGTGAAGTGGCACAGGTAGCTGTAGAGTAGAAGAAGGTCACCGAAGCAACAACAACAATGTAGAAAACAGAGGCTACCATAGTGCAGGCAGAAGAAGGACAAGCAGTGTTTGTGGGTAGGAGGCAGAGGACACAAAACTTGTAGAAGAGAGCGTGGACCCAAGGACCGCCTCTACACAGCTCAAGCAGCTGCGCATCACAGAAAGATCGGGCCCAAGAAAGAAGGTCAAGGCCTCAAAGTTGGCCATTGACCCGACCACCTTAACTGAAGGTGATCTCCATGGCATCGATGAGACGGTTCGCGATGTCACTGATGAAGTGCTCCAAGACTTTATGATGAAGCATTAGACTATGTTGGGGGCCCTAAGGGCGTAGTTGCAGGAGTTACAGGTGCAGCCCCCGTAGGAGGGTACCTTGTCTACACACGTCACAGCAGGCACGTCAGCAACAGAACAGATGCTCCACAAGAAGATGGCCAATATGATAACATTGCCAGAGGGAGTGCTAGTCTCGGAGAGCACAATGGATTAGGTGATGCTTAATACAATGAAAGGCATTGGCCTTAACTTGGTTACCCTTCCCCGCGACACACTTTTTCAGCTACAGGATGGAATAATAGTAGAACTCCACGCCAGAGAGAGTCGTACGATCCTGGTTCTGAGCAACCAAAAGATTAATATAGAACAGCTTAGCTTGCAGCACGATGAGTTGGTGTCCTAGAACTGATAGTTGGTATAGATAGTTAATGACACTTATCAACACGTCCTTGAATTGTCCATTGCAGCGGACCTACCAACTGAAGTGCGGATCCACTGTTTGGCAAGTGGAGTCCGTAATGTGCATGAGGAAATAACAAGAGTGCATCTGGAGCTAAATCTCCATATTTCTGAGCTGTGGCTAAAGGCATAGCCTTCCATTCCCCCAGAGGTCAGAGAATAGTGCAATAGCGCTATTGCAATAGGGATGGAAGAGATTGGAGGTGCAGTCTGCGACTGTACCAATATGTTGGAGCAGGAGTTGGAAGTCCTCACTACATTGCAAGAGGACCACAAAATTCAGTTGCTGGAGATTGAGGAACGTAAACTCCATCAACAATATGACAGCATTAGAGGGACTACGTAGACGATAGTCCTTACTTAGTGGCTTGTAAGGATGCAACAAGCCAAGGCTTTAAAAGAGCAGGTGGATGCAGCATGCCACAAAGAAGAAGTTCTAAAAGCACACGTCCAACTATGGATTGATGAAGCCTTCACAATCATGGTCGATATTGAAGGAGAGCTTGCGTAGATTCAAGGAATGCATTCACAAATGCAACATAGCATGCTGGAAACAGAGGGTTTAGAAGCAAGAGTGCAGTAGGTTTAGCAGGTAGTAGCTTATTGCATTATCGACATTCAGGCCGTTTGGGACTAACTGGAGGGACTCTGCGCCAAGATCGCCACACCAATAGAGTGACTGGAGGATGAGTCATGATATTTGTGTTGGGGGCCTATTGGGCATGGAATCCCCCCCCCCCCAAGCATGTTCTGGGGCTCAAAGCCCAAGTTTTGAGTATTATTATTGTAAAGACTTCGCGAATTGCGGGCGCAGAGTGAAAATTGTATGTTAGAGTCATAGGGTTGTCCAACCTAAGTTTTGAATGTAGTGTCAGCCTACCCATGGTCTGCGGACCATGGGATTGTATAAATAGAGTGAGACTCTAAGTTGTAAAGATAATTATAGATACATCGAAATGAATGGAGTCTAGAAGATAGTGTGCATAGAGTAAAGTTCTAATTGCTTTGGGTCATAACAGTAGGAAGAGGCTCTGCAGCTGAGTACGTAGAAGCCTAGTAGAGTCCGCAGTTGAGTGCGTGGACCCCTGTAGCTGAGTGTGCAGAGCGGAGTCAAGTCTGTAACCAAGGAAGAAAAATAATAAAGAGAAGTTTTATTCCAAATCTTGTGTATCTGTTCCTGTGCTATTTCTTGTTTAATTAGATTGTTTTCTTTATCACATGCACTTATATGAATGTTGAACACTATTAAATATAACTAGACATATACTGATAAGATAAGTGATCAACTAATATTGGGTTAATAGGAAGGAATTGGGTAATAACACTGATTAGGCCCCGAGTAGAGCTACGTGAAGAAAACATCGCAGGTCGTGATGTACTGATAGGTGCACATAGAGACATGTGTGCAGGGTCAAACCGCGGACCATAAAAAATAATCAAATATCTCTAAGGTGCGGAAACCTAGTTCTAGCACCCTCCCATACTACTTCGGTTGAGACCTCAGTCTGCGCACTGCGGACTGTTGCCGAAAGGGGCAATAGTACCGAGATTTGTTTGGCTAAATCACCTCTGAACCTGGGTCAGGTCCCTACAAGCCAACTAATTCTTTCCCACAGAAGATATGATCTTTTGATCCCCGGTAATGGCTCCAAAATGTTATCCTCCACAATGTCCTGGGTTTATGAGGAGATTAAAGGAGGTAACCACAAACCAAGCTTTCACTTTGGTAGCTAGACCTACCAAAATAGAGAGGGCTCTTTCTATGATCACATCCAATGGTTTGAATGGAAAATTAATAGATTTTAGGCTAGATAGCTAGGCTCAGGTAGGTTTGGGAATTTAGGATTTTGGTGCTTGATAAGGGAGGAAAACCAGGTAGCTAGGTTAATAGGATCAAAGCGTTACAAGAAGAAAAGATATAAAGGATAAACCGAGCAATAATTTTGTGATGGATCTTAGGGCTTGTCAGTGTAGTGTAGTGTTTAGAAGAAGCTAAAGGTCTTAATGAGCACGAAACATGAATTCATTAAGCAAGAAAGAAAGTAAACACCTAATGATTTTCCCATCAAAACATAGCTTAATGTAAAGAGTTCTATTTATAAACTGTAAGGAAAACCATTGAAGAATGAATGAATGGAAAGAGAATATGAATATATTTCCTATAAAACTATAATAGAGAAAAAATAAAATCACAACTTACTACACATGAATTCCTAGATAATCGTTTCAAATTGTATCCTTTGATTTCGAGAAAATTTCCAAGTACAAGCTACAATGGTTCTCTTCTCTCAAGTCCAAATTTTTATATGGATGAGAAACTGATACATAAATACCAAAACAACATCTCCCCACTCTCAAGGTTCGAATCCATGACTCTAGGAATTGTTACATGAGGTGTTCTAACCAAACCCTAATGTCTAGGGAAGTTAAAAACAACTTCTACAATTAACTTTGACTCCAACCTCTCTCATAAATGAGGTCAAATTTACATCCAAAAAACTTACAAAGACTAAACACCCACTATTACATCATATATATAGTGATATTATTCAATTACATCATTTACATCACCCTTTTTACTTTTACCAAAGTTGAACTAGGAATTACAAAAAATTACATAGTGAAAATTTTACAAAAATCTCAGAAATTTCTAGGTGCATAGTGAGTTGTTGGAGGCCATTTTTGAGTCCCTTTCTGAAGTCCAAATCCCGATATGAAGCCTGTTTTGGAAATCTAGGAGATTATATATGTCTTTAGGGTGTTTTGGAACTCAAAATGACCCATTTTTTCCTGAGATATGGACATTCTCCCAAGGTGACTCGAGGTGCGCAGCGAAATGGAAAAAGAGGGGCAAAAAGGTGATTTTTGGCCTCTTTTTTGCAAATTTCTAAAAACCTGAGCCCTGGACCAAGAAAGTGGTAAAATGGGTTTTAAGAGAGGGTCATAATATTTCAAAAAATGGTGGGTTTCCATCATTTTGAGTCCCAAGGAAGAAACAGAGCATGAGCTCATTGTGCTCCTGGACACAAATTGCCAAAAATTGCAAGTCTGCACCAGTCTGCACCAAAACACAAAATTTTCTCCAAATCCTCCCAAAATCTATCTAGAGATGCCTGATGAGGTATTTTATTCAACTATGGATGCATAATCAATAAAATATAACTTTCCCTTCTCCTCTTGGCTAATTACGGTTTCATCTAGTTTGGCCTTCAACTCATAGATTTTGCCCTTACAAAGTTGATTTTCCTTGTGGTAGTGGATGGCCATTTTCCTTTGCAACTTGTTATCCTTGTTGGCCTTTTCAAGGAGATTCTCAAGGTGGAAATTGACTTTGTCGATCCAAAACTCCCTGTCTTCATTTATTTGGATGACAGTCCTCTCTTCAAAGGTCAATTCTTCCATTGGTGGCTTTTGTTCTCTTTCATTTGAAGTGCCTTCCTAAGATCCATTGTCCTTGGTCTCTTCCTTGCCACATGTCATTAATGCTACTCAGTGTCCTCATGGTCCACCACTACCTTTCCTTTCATCTCTTGTTTCTTTGCCTTGAATTTCTCTTTCTCCATGACTAGTTATTTTGCCTTGAGTTCATTGTTTTCTTGCTCAAGGAATGAAATGATGAATTTGGCCCTTGAAAAATTTACATTGAGGTCCATGATCTGAGAATCCTTCTATTTGATGACTTGTTTTAGGGTTTGATTCTCATCTTGTGCCTCCAAGTAAAATAGGTCAAATTCATGCTCAATGTGCTCCTCATCATGCAAAGAAGCCTCATGATGTGATGGTGATCCTTGTTCTGTCGATGAAGTATGTTTGGCCATTTCCTCAATTTGAGGAGAAAAGACAAGCCTTCTTCCTCTCTGATATGTCTTGGTCACCTCAGACTCCTTGGAAACCTCATATATTAGGTTCTTTTGTTTATTTATTCCGAGGCGCTCAGCTCTTTCTCTCAAATAATCTTGCATTCATCTCTATCTTTCTGATTTGTCCTGAAGATGGACCCCCTTTGGGGTTTGAAACGTCGGCAGAATGAAGTTGAAACTGTGGACAATCTAGAACATGAAGCTACAAAAAACTTCCACAGAGGCTTGAAATCCAACATAACTTCCCTGTATGGAGGGGAAACATGGAAAGAGATCCGTCTTCTCGAAATACTGAGGATAAAAATTGAGAGGAGAGTTGCGGACCTGGAATTTCTGAAACAATGTAGGAACAAGAGAATCATTGGCCCTTATATATTAGGGTTCTTTTGCTTATTTATTCTGAGGCGCTCAGCTCTTTCTCTCAAATAATCTTGCATTCATCTCTATCTTTCTGATTTGTCCTGAAGATGGACCCCCTTTGGGGTTTGAAACGTCGGCAGAATGAGGTTGAAACTGTGGACAATCCGGAACATGAAGCTACAAAACCTCATCATGTTTTCTTGATGACCCCACCTCCATGGTTGTGCTGACATGGTTTGGTGCTAGCTTGGTGAAGTGGTTATATGCATTTTCAAGTATGCCTCAATGAAGGTGTCCCATGTCATGTTTTTCTCTACCAACTGATGGAGTACTATAAAATTTATCAAGATATGGTGAAAGAGGATGGGGTAATGCTCTTTTCCTTTCAATTTCACCCTTTCATACTTTTTGGTTGGGCTCCTATTCAAGTAGCTGCACAAATTGAGAAACTTGGCAGCTAAAGTGCATGAGAAACCTTATATGGTATTGATATAACCTAGAAAATATGCCTTCACATGTGAAGAACTTCGTGACAACCTTCATCAATGGTGCATATCTCTCCAACAATTATCTGAATGGGAAAACATGTGATTGAACTCCTTTGTATTGTGATTTCAGGTAGGGTTTGTACTCTTTTAGGTCTAGGTTCATGCTTTTGAACCAGTTTTCACCATGGTTTGGTATGCCTGTAGCTTGAGAAATGGCATCCATTGAAAACATGATATTAGTCCCTGCAATGGTGATCTTGGCTTCCTTCAAGGTGAGGAAAAATATACTTGTGAGATGCTCATAGTAACCTACTTCCCGTACTCTTTAACAAAACCCTAAACAATTGACATCTTCAAAGCATTGCATGACAAATGGGGAGGAGGCGATTTAATTGCAATTAGAGGGCTTAGAACTCAGTATCCTTACCCCCTTATTGTACCTCATCTTCTTTAATGGTGATGAGTCATGCCCCATAGTTTAAACCCTAGGTGAAAGTCAAGCAAAATAGTGAAATTTGTTGTTTTGAGGGAATGAGGTGGTATGATGGACTTAGGAGTTGCCTAAAATTTTAAGGAAATTTAAGACGGTAGGGGATGATGTTAGTGAGTAGGGGAAGAAGGAATTTTGGGAAATGAGTGAGGGGAGAGGGTGGAAAAGGCCAAAACACAGCCCTACCCTAAAAAGAGATAGGGTATACTAGGGTTTATAGGAAAATGATAGAAAATGAATCTAGGGTTTAGGGTATAAATTCATCATTTAAAGATCAAAACCATGAAAATCATGTAAACTATAGGAGAAGAAATATTTGATCAATTTCTTGACATATGAGGGCAAGGAGGGCATGAAAATGATTAAACTTACTTGTTATAAAGCCTGGAGGATGAAATGACTGAAGAAGAGATTTAGAAATGGATTCTGGTGATCAAACACCAATTTTGGACAACTATTCCCCATGCATAGTGAAATCCTCCTGTGTACAGTGTGCTATCTAGGTGCATAACGTGGGCTCTCTTTGCGCAGCGAGGACCAATTTTTTCCAGTGAGGGATATGGAATCACAATATTTTGCAAAGGAGAGGGAGGAGCTCGATGCTAGGATGGTAGAAAAGTGCAGATGAGTGTGAATGAGCTCCTCCATGTATGTTTTTAATTTTATTTTGGTGTCTAAGTGATTAATGAGGTAGGATGGCCCACCTCACCAATTCACTTTCTTTTTGGGTTTTGTAGCCTTAGGGATTCTTGTAACTTTAGAACCTTAGGAACATTATTACATATAAAAACATAAATTACATTCGAAATCAAGTATTATTGAACAAATTTACCACTTACCACTCCTCATTTGCCGGATTTATACATAAAATGACTAATTTTGTGACCTTTGCCCTAATGACCTAATGGTGACACTGAACTGCATGGAGACCATGATGATGTGACTCAATTGATGTTAATGATTTTTTCATGATGGTAGACTCAAATGAGTGATGAAAGTGACTGACATATGAAATTCTTGAGATAGTGGAAATAGCCCTAAACACACTAGCTAGTGATCAAATTTTTATTTGAAGACTCATTGAAATGACAAAAATTTGACTTGACACCCTAACAACACCTTGTAAGAGCATATTTGATCACTGGTGATAGGTTTAACTCATTGACTCTAATACTAGTCACATGCAAACTCAAGTTCATATCTATCTATCTATCTATCTATCTATCTATCTATCTATCTATCTATCTATATATATATATATAATATATATATATATTATAATATATATATATATATATATATATATATATTAGTAAACGTTCAAAATTTCTATCTCACATTCAAAATTTCCAGCTCAAAGATCTTTCTAATGTCTGCTCCACATCTATAGGACTGACATCCTTTAGGTGGAAATCTAATCACATGCACAAAACTTCATTTTTTGTGTCTAGCAGACATAGTCGCACACATAGGCCTTTTCTCTGTGAGTGGTTGGGCGACTGTAGTCGCACCCTTGACCTCACTTCCATGTAGATGAGAGGCTATAGTCACACCTGTGAGCCTGCTTCTATGCAACTGAGGCTTAAAGAAATGGAAAAATCTCTCTCCTTAGATCAGAAATTTTTTGCAAATCAAAAATTTCATATGTTTGTCTTATTTATGCCCATAAATCATACTTTATCAGTAAAGAGTATATAATGATAATAGGAGGAGGGATCTTATGGAGAGGTTCTCCCTATGAATGGGAATCCACTTCAGTCATCTTCATTTATGCCATCAACCTGTCTATAATACTATCATGCATTAACAAATCTGTTAGATGATGAAGTTAGACTATATTCACCTATTCATGATGGTCATATATGTTAGCATCATCTATGACACCATGAAATCAATCCTTCATCAAGGGTTAGTGTCGAGTAACTAATAGGAGCATATTTCAAGAATCATGATCACAACATTACTTCTTTGTCACACAACTCAATCCAGTAAGTTAGGGAATTCAATTTTACCATATGCCACAATCACTAAGAACATCAAAACATAGGCATGGTCAACAAAAGATCATGAATATCAATCTTATTGTTACACTTCTGTCATCATGGCTACTATGCTTTTCACAAGCAATATCAATAGTACCAAGTTACCATCTACTAGAATCAAGGTGCTAACCTTTTATGGAATCAAGATGTCCGAAAATGATAGATGATAAAGTATACCAATATATCAAATATCAATATTAAGGAGCCTCATAGAATGAAGAAGTTAATTATGTAAGATACTTGTTCAACATAAAGTGCACCATTTCATCATAAGAATCATTAATTCAAATCACTTTCATATTCATGCATGAAGCATTTGACAAGGAGACATTCTAATCATACCTTAGGGCTTACCTTTCCATAACATTAAAACAATATACCATGCATACCTTGTAGCATTCAAATACATGTGCATCCTTTTATTTAACATAGGCAACATGTAGCACTTAGTCATCTTTTCATCAGGTGCCTTCTTACCTTTTATAGCTCTATATTTTCTTTCCTGCATCTCAAATTATCCTCAAGAAGTATCCTCTTATTACATCTCATCAAGGAGGTTAGAAACATCCAAATACTCAAATGCACATGTAGGAACTATAAGTAATGATCAAAACAATGATCATATCTCTAAGTATAAAAAAAAGTAAAGACATAAAGGAGCATCATAAGTCAATAGATACTTATCTTCAATGAGAGGTGATCATCTTGCTCTTGAACCAACCTTCAAAAGCCATCATTGTCCATTGTCCATATAAAAAAGTCACCTTCAATATTTCAACCAACTTTATCAACCAAGCCTACTAGAGACTATCCCATTTAGGGCTTCATCAAATCTGTCACAAGTGCTTGAGCATCTTCACATTGACCATGCTAGATTTCATATCTCATATATTTTCCATAAACCAAGGTTTCTCTCAAATCCTAACCTCATAATATCCATCAAACCCTAATACACAAATTTCCTAAGGTTATCTTGAAACCCTAGAATTCTTTTGGGTCTCCTCCATATTCTCTTGCTTCCATTAAAGGTGTCTCCATGTGGGTGATATCCATGACTTTTCTTTAGCCCAACTCTGATACCATGTTAATTTTTCATAGGGCTATACTGTTCTTTCTTTGATAATTGCATTTCTTCATTAATACATTAGGTTCACCCCATAACATAATAATATTATTCAAATTTACATCATTATTCATAATCATATGTAACTATATATAAATAAAAATTCCATCATCATCAATGTAGCGAAACATAAAGGAACAATAGAAGAAACACATTCACACATAGAGACACCAGGACTTGTCAGAGACCAGGGAAAACCCACTATGGGGAAACCCTTGCAGATTCTTCTTCTTATATTGTCATCAAATGATTCAGAAAAATAGAGTACAATGGTCTATATCTTCATCTATGCAACTAATCAACAAAACAACTACAACTTCCATGAAATGAACCCAAAAATGTATATGCTCAAAAATATGATTTAGAAAACTGTAATGAACTGTCAATGTTTGCAGTCAACTTCCGTACCCTGCAGTCACTGAGTGGATCCTTCAAAATAATAAGATCTACTATTTTAGATCCCAGTTGCATGGAGGAGGTGTCATTCGAGTGACTATAGCTTGTCAAAGAATCTAGGGCAAAGTAGTGCAGTGTGATTCTTTGATACTTGATAGAAATTTTTGGAGTCTTTTTACTTTTATTGTTAGCTCAATCTTTTTCTTCTTCTTATTTATGCACGTGTGTGTACTTCATCAAACTACTACCAAAGCATAAGAACAAGAACAAAATATATTGGCTCTCTGCTAGGACCAAAACCTCTCTTCTCTTGAGAGAAAAACCCTTTAGTGAATTTCTCTTATTGAAATGTCTATTGATCAATGCCAAACCCTAGACCCCAGACAAGAATATTCTCCAAGAATAAGTCAAGTCCTTCCTTCTTTTTGCACCTTATTCCCTAGCACTTCTTCTGGCACTTCTTTTGACACTTTGTTCTTCAGCACTTAGTCGTCCTTCTTCTGACACTTCGTTCTCTTACTGTGATTCTTGTCTAGAGATAGACCTTCTTTGAGTGAATATTCTAGATGAGGTGTTACTCTTATATCCCTCGCTCAAGTATACTTCAACTTTGACCAACCAAGATCCTTCTTGAGTGTATGACTATTTTGTTTTTCTGCTGCCCTAGTTTCTCACATGTGTGGGAGGATTACGAGGTGTTATATGATCTTCTCTCCTTCGCTTGAGTGTCTTTCTTCTACATTGGAGTGGGATGCCTTGTAGGCCAATTTTAGCCCCAAACAAAGATAGATGAGTGTCTATGGATTGCTACTATCCTAGCCATAGGGAAAATCCTTTTTTTTCCTTGCACGTGTGACTACAACAACCCTATAATAGACCCCTTGACTTCGGTGGTATACCCTTGCTCTTTGTTGCCCTTGGATACCCTCTTCATTATTTCATCCTTTTACCCTTCACAAATTTCAAATCTCATTGAGTGTGTTATGAAGGGGTGGAAAACCACTCTATATAGAAGTCTATTCCTCCATTTAGGTTGACTAGAAGGCCGACTAGTCAACTTGTTTGTAGGCTGACTTTGAGGGTTGTTTGGAGGCTGATTTGTTGGTAGACTTTGGATACTTTCCATGGTGGTGTAGCATGATTGAAGGAGAATGTTGATGGTTCCATTGCATAGGAGTAGACTTGACTTTTCTTGGAGGTTTCCATTTGACTTTAATATGTATTTATACATGGTGTAACATGCCCTTAATGTCTTCAACATAATTCTTTTGACACTTTGATTTACCTATATCACTTTGACATGTGCTAGAACTACTTCAATGAACAATAAAATCACTGACATATATTACAAAAATAATATTTCTTTTCTTGAATAAGTACAAATATCAAAAGTAAATTTATGAAGACAAAACCTAGTTACATTTCCTTCAACACTCCCTCTTAACTAGGGAGGTATTCATACAACATTACAAGGTGTTTGGCTATTATCAATATTGAAGAATTCACATAAGAGAAACCAGATTTTATGTCCATCTGTTAGAGCATCATATCCATCAACATTGTCATAGTGCAAGGCCTTGACTAACAATTACATCTCTCTATGAGACCATGATCTACAATGCTGGCAAGACCAATGATTTATAGACACCTTCATCATTGTCTCTCAAGGTACATACCCACTCTGGTGTTTACTGAGTATGACCTTCTAGGACTATTCTTATCTTGGGTTCCTAGCCCTCAAAGAATATCGGTCCTCGTTCCT
Organism: Pinus taeda; assembly: GCA_000404065.3. Lineage (NCBI taxonomy): Eukaryota > Viridiplantae > Streptophyta > Pinopsida > Pinales > Pinaceae > Pinus > Pinus taeda. The sequence goes on along the minus strand of APFE031119672.1, from coordinate 77,677 downwards.
ACTCTTGTCTTGGATTCCCTACACATCCTCAAAGAGTATTGGATGCCAAATGATTACCTAATCCTCCCATTATTTCTTCCCAACTAAAGACAAGAATAATGTGTTTATCTTGTGTCTACATTTCTGTTTGTGGCCTTCATCTAAACTTACCGTCATTAGTCTTGGTCTAGTACATGACCCATGAGATGGAAAAACACAATTGTGGAAAAACACAAATGTCACTCCTTTGTAATCAGGGGTGATCCAAAACTCCCTCTTGATCAGGGACCTGTCAGAGCTCCATGTTAACTAGGGACTCTTTCATTCATAAACAACTTCTTCTTCAAGGGTCCTTCAGCTACTTGATCTCCTTCCTTTCTTTGATGTCATGAAGTATTTGTTCTAACTTCTTCTAGATAGGGCACCATCCATCAATCACTTTCCTTCTTGGGTTGTCATGCCTTGCTTCCTTCGTGGAAAGTGGCTTTCTTGTCATTCATCAGGTTTTCTTATCAACTTGGTTACTCCTTTGTCATATTGTCCATGCTTAGGAATATTCTTCTCATGGATGCTTCATTGTACTTTCTTGTTTACTTGCTTTGACCTAGTAGCCCATCATGACTTCATCGTGATATTTCTTCAACATTGCTTTTTATTTTGTTGGATGGCTTCTTCATCACGACATCTTTGTAGAGTAGAATTAGTTATATGCACCTTTTATATCTCCAAGGCCTTCATAAGTGTCAAGGGTCCTTTGATGTCATGAATTATTTGTTCTAACTTCTTCTAGGTAGGACACCATCCATCAATCACTTTCCTTCCTAGGTTTTCATGCCTTGCTTCCTTTGTGGAAAGTGGATTTCTTATAATTCATCAGGTTTTCTTGTCAACTTGGCTAATCCTTTGTCATCTTGTCCATGCTTAGCAATATTCTTCTCATGGATGATTCATTGTACTTTCTTATTTACATGGTTTGACCTAGTAGCCCAGCATGACTTCATCGTGATATTGCTTCAACATTGCTTGTTATTTTGTTGGATGGCTTCTTCATCACGACATCTCTGTAGAGTAAAATTATTTATATGCACCTTTTATATATCCAAGGCCTTCATAGGTGTCAAGGGTCCTTTCTTCCTTTATTAGAGTTGTCTTGCCTTCTTTCAGGAGATATCTTCAAAGTATCTTGTTAGATAGTGATTCTCGGTGATCATGGTGTTCTTCCAAATTCTTGATCTCTTTCTTCATTTGCTTCTTATTAGATAGGTCAACCATCTTATGCTTCTTGTGCAAGCATTCTTTCATTGCTTGCTTCTTGGACTTGTCAGCATTTCTTCTTGCTTATTAGTCAACAATTTTATACTCCTCATGTGAGCATATTCTTTTGTTGACCTTCATTGCATTGTGGTACATGCCTTCGAGAATGTTCTTAGTGAAAGAGATTCTTTCATGCTTGATCATGTTATAGAAATATCCCATGAATCAATAATATACAAACGATAGCATGGCTTAAACTTTGATGCATACATAGCTCATATTGATTCTTATTTGATCATCTTAGCTTCATTTGGTTGTCCTTGGTGTGGCCCTTCTTGTTTCATCTTAGCTTGCATGCATATCATCCTTTTGTTGAATCCCATGAATGAGATTCCCAATGAAACACCTGCTTTGGTTCATGAACCTTCTTTTGAAGATTCCATCATAGGATATTAAAGACCCTTTCCTCGCAATTGTTTATTTTCTTTTGATGATGGAGGTCTTCTAAGATTCTTAATCATGATCAATTTTATTTTCATCGTGGATGAGGTCCTATACTAGGTATGCTTCTTCTACTTGAATATATTGAGATATATCTTCCATTCTCCTATAGTTTAGAAGATATTCCTACCCATGGATTTTTGTTCTTATCATAAATGCTACCTCTTCATGAGTACCTATAACTCTATGTACTCCATGCTTCCATATTCAAGAGAATGGTTCTAGCCATGGAATCTTATTCTATTAATACATGCTCCTATACTAATCAAAAATTTTCAAAGAAGTCTAGAAGTAAAGATTTTGGCCTAGTCATAGGAGAGATCCAGAGGATCTTCCTTCTTTTGCTTCTTTCCTTCTTCTTTCACCTCTTGAGATATGTGTGCTTCTTCCCTCTTTCTTTTGTTGTTGTAGTCCTTCTTAAGCTTAGGACAATTCCTTTTGTAGTGTTCATATTCTTGGCATCCAAAACATTGGATTTTGGACATGTCTTTGTTGTTTGTTATTCGTGGACCAAATTTTCCAAATTTACCTTTTCCCTTGGCCATGATAGCAAATGCTTTCTCATTTGATCACACATCTTTTGCCTTAAGTCTAGTTTCCTCTGTTCTACATAGAGACCACATTTCATTGAGAGTGGCTACTTCCTTCTTGGCATATATGCTTGATGTGAAGTTTTCCCACTCCTCAAGTAGAGCATTGAGTACTACAGTTGTCATCTCTCTGTCATACATGGCTTCCCTAAGCTCTTGAAGTTGATCCTTTATTTCAAAGGTTTTCATGAAGTAGGGAGCTATTCTTTCCTTTGTTATCTTCATCTTATACAATTCATTCCTCAGAGATATTACTTCTCCGCTTGTGGATTCTGAGAATATCTCTACTAAGTTATCATAAATTTATTTTGATGTCTCAAATTCAAAGACATAAGGAATGAGAGAGTCTTTGATTGATTCTATCATAATCCTTTGAGCTCTTGTCTCATCCTTATTGTATTTGACTAAGGCTTGAGTTTGTTCCTTAGTAGGGATAGTGATATTCCCTTTGACATGTTCTAGCAATTCATTCTCCTTAAGAAGTAGGTCAATCCTCTCCTTCCATGCAAGAAAGTTATTGGTACCTACCAATTTATTGCTTTCCTTGAAAAAAGACATTGATGTATATTCAAAAGGGGACATGTACTTACATGATAGATTTTTGAGATGTAGTGGATTTTCATTCTTCTTGAAGACTTGATGAATTTCTTTCCTAGGGTCTTAATGTTCTTCAAGTTTCCTTCTCAAAGTGGGCTTGTTTGATGACTTGTAGCTTGATGTAGGTCTTGCTTCAATTTTCTCTTCTTTGTAGGTGCCTTTATGCAAGGCTCTTCTTCTAGCTTTGTAGACCTCCTTGATGAATGCTTGATTGTATACTCTCTTATCCTTGAAGTGATTGAGACTTATAGGCTTGATGCTTCAACCTTGTAGATGCTTCTCCTTGATGAGTGTTCTTGAGTTTCCCTTTCCTTGATGTGTCACCTTAGCTCTGGTACCATGTTGAAGAATCTACAGAAAAATAGTGTAGTGTGATTCTTCGTTATTTGATAAAATTTGTGGAGTATTGTTACTTTTCTTGTTAGCTTAATATTCTTATTATTCTTATTAATGCATGTGTGTGTACTTCATCAAACTGCTACCAAAGCATAAGAACAAGAACACAAGATATTGGCTCTCTGCTAGGGCCAAAACCTCTCTTCTCTTGAGAGGAAAAACCTTTAGTGAATTTATCTTATTTAAGCTTCTATTGATCAATGCCAAACTCTAGACCCATGACAAGAGTATCCTCCAAGAATAAGTCATGTCCTTCCTTCTTTTTGCACCTTATTCCCCGACACTTTTTTCTCTAGCACTTCATCCTCCTTCTTCTGGTACTTCGTTCTCTTACTATGATTCTTGTCTAGAGATAGACCTTATTTGAGTGAGTCTTCTAAATGAGGTGTTCCTCTTCTATCCCTTGCTCAAGTATACTTCAATTTTGATCAAACGAGATCCTTCTTGAGTGTATGTGTTATAGACATTTTTGGGCACTTCAACCCCAATCATAAATGTCCATAAACTAAGGGCTCTTAAGTCCCTAAAAGTGTTGCTTCACTGCCTAAAGGGACAAGGTCAACTGATAACATCATCTCCCAAAAGTTCTCCACTGAAAACTGCTCATAAATGGTCAAAACTAGACCATACTGAAAGCTCAATGAAGAAGGTGCGATGCATATCACCTTCCCAATGTACAGGGTGCGATGCATACTGATTTGCTCCTCTGTAGGGTGTGATGGTTGGGAATGGACAAATGGCAGGGACAAAAATGCG